>JXSR01S019946.1:29562-43974 GCA_000969725.1 Ophiothrix spiculata | reverse complement strand
TTCCAAAATAAGTGTGTTAGCATGTATTAAATTAAATATGGAGTCTGTACTGAGATTCAAAATTGCCGCATAAATACAATTTCATGCATGTTAATGAGTGACTTTGAAATGGTGTCAAAAACACCAAATGTCCACAATAATGGACGGAAAATGGCCTTGAGGGTAACAATAAGAACATATTGCCCAAAATAAAGGTGTTAGCATGTTTCAAATCCAAAAGTGACCTTGAAATTGTATATAGAACACCAAAGGTACAAAGTAATAAAGTGTTAAAAGTGAAGCGCCCCTGTCACCCATAACTTTTCATTTTTTTTTTTGGCTTACTGTGTTTGTTTTGGGTAGATAGTAATACCCTCCAAATGATTTTGCCTAATTATGCTTACTTTTTCTTTTATGGCCATTTGTTGAATTAAGGCTACAGTCCCTAAATGGGTGCCATTTTTGCCAACGGCATCTTTACTGCATCTTTCTACCTACTTACACATATCAGAATAATACAATTTTTGGCGTTCATATGTAATAGAGTCTCTAATTTATACATGAGTCTTGAGTAGTGATTTCACGTCCATTATCAAGGTCAAAATTACGTCAATAAACTACTTCGAAAAATTTACACGTTTTTCGCCGAAACCTGAAAATTTTATGATGTTCGAATGATTCGCCTGTTTTCAAATGTTGACAGTTTGTAGGCTTGATACTTTTTATTGAATTACAAATCATATTTTATAAATGTGTTGTGTTGATTTTGAATGATAATGTAACAAACCCGCGTTGTCTTGCCCGAAAAAACGGGCGTGAATTATGACTCTGAGTTCGCCCTGTTTGAGCTGTGAATAGCCTGATTTTAGTATCTACATTATCTACATTTTGTCTGATATACGCATTCGCATAATTTACTTACAAATTGAGCATTCCAATGAGGCAAAAATTGCAATTTTTATATAAACAAAAGAAAAATACGGCATTCTAATGTTTATGTTTTAGATTTAGTTCACCATCTCAACGCTGCCTTGATAGCTCAGCGGTAGATCTCTCGCTTCGTAATGCATGACTAACCCCCGCCATAATCCATGGTCCGAGACCCCGCAAAGGCAGTGGAAACTATTTATCTTTTCATGATTGAAAAATAGTTAGGATTCACATTTTCCTGAGCATGTGGATTCCTCGTACCCTTAAATTCGGGATCCCGAATTTAATTCCACATGTATTAGTATAGGAAAGCATGCATGTGCTTTTTATCAATTTTTCAATGGCAAATCAATTTTTTTGACAAAATACACTTGAAAACACTTTCAGATAGGCACATTCCTTTATTTTATGCTGTTTTTACTATAAACCATTTTTGATGAAAATCTTATAGTATTGCTTTAAGCACGTAAGTGTCTCCTTTTAAAAAAGATTTAAGAGCATAATTTGGCAATTCTTATTGGTTCACATATATTTTGTTGTCCGAGTGAAAGTACATAACTTTGAATGGCTCTAAAGATTTAGAAATACCCAAGAGCTATTCTAAATTTAGCAAGGGACTAGGAACACTGCTTAGCTTAGAATGATTTTATGAAATGGGTTAAACAAGCAAATAGGGATAGCAACGAATTTAAATACAAACTAGCCTTAAAATGGTTTTATGAATTTGGCCCAAGGTTTCTATTGATATAGCAAAGATAGATTGGAGATTAACCTCTTTATTTCTCAAGTTTAACTGTACTGATGGCAATGAATCAAGCTCATGTCATGGTTTATTTTCTTAATTAATTTTGCTTGTTATAGGTTTCTGCACAGAGATTTAACTTTCTGAACAAGAAGAACAAAAATAAGATAAGTGAACACTTAGTCTGACCCCCGTAAATCCAAGTAAGAGCCCTCAAAGTCCAACGATATTGACATATATGAAAAATATGGAATCTCAGCTAAATTTTGACCCCAAATTTGACATCAAAAACCATTACCATCATTTTACACTAGCCGTTTGAAAAATCTACCTCAATTTTCATTTCTCACATTTTGGGTATACCCGCAGTGTAACGGAGCATCACCACAATGCCTAGTGGAATCGATAAACGATCAGTGTTTTTTCATTTTGCGTAGAGTACAGAGCTGCTGATCTTAACTGTTTTACCAACTTACACATGTAATTATCCTTTTGGATAAAATTGGTTTAACTTTGCACAGCAGCTCTGTACTCACAGAAAAACACTGATCGTCTATCGATTCCACTAGGCATTGTGGTGATGCTCTATTACACTGCGGCTAGTGTAAAATAATGGTAATGATTTTTGATGTCAAATTTGGGGTCAAAATTTAGCTGAGATTCCATATTTTTCATATATGTCAATATCGTTGGACTTTGAGGGCTCTTACTTGGATTTATGGGGGTCAGACTAAGTGTTCACTTATCTTTTGTGAGGTGTTTAGTTCTATTCAATGCGCCACATAAATAACAAAAGTTTAGGGTAAAGTGACAAATTCGCAATATTTCAGTGTATTTCTATAATATTTATTTTTGTTTATTGAGAGCGTCTAAGTGCCAATCTAGTCAATATTTTTAATATGGAAAAAGTGTGCTGCAAGTTAACAGCACTTTCTATGCTAACATACTTTAAAGCAATAATTTAACTGTCTTTATTTCCTTCTTTTATGCTGCTTTTTGTATATCAATTTAACGGAATAAATAGCATTTGTTTCATTAAAATAATCACCAAAACAAATTGTACAGAATTTTGTTTATTTCACATCATACGCAACGACTCTAGTTTCATAATTAGGGTTAGATAAAGACAGAAAACTGCATAAACTTGCACAAACCCAAGAAGTCTTCTAACAAGATATCTGTAAAGGAAGTCGATTGCCCACATTTCTTCCAAAATTATAAAATATTTTATGTGTTTATAAATTGTATTAATTGATGACATGATACTTTGCGTCTTGGTATAGCCATATTGTTTTCAATCTTTTTTACAGCTCTTAAAGTACTGAAGGTGTATCTTTCTTCACATGCCAATTTAAGCCCTTTCTGGTATTTAACGTCGTGAATGCCCTTCAACCTATCTTCCTTGCTGCATGGTTGATACACCTTCTTCCCTGCTTCCCATGTCTCCAATGTCATAACCTTTCTCTTCTAGATGACTGATGTATAGATTTGATCATGGCTGATAAATGTTTCTTGAAATAAAATAAAAGAATCCATTTTACAAGGTACAATACAATAACGATAGTCACAAGTCAATATTCCGGGCCAGATTGAACATCCTATCAAGTCAGTCATTCTATCAGTTTTTAAGATCAATTTTAGTTCCTAGAGGAAATACCGTGTACTTTCTTATATTTAAATCTTAAGAGTGAAGTGACGGGACTGTAAAGGTGTTTTTCCAGGCAGTACATGTACACTCCCTTATCAATAGTATTGCAACATTGCGTAAATCATGGTGTTTGCGAGTATAACTTACCCATAGTTATTATTTGATTTCTCATTTATCTGAGCAATGTTACCAATGTGTTTGTCCAATACTTTAAAACAGTCCCTTTAGATTATTTTGGCCCATAGATATTTTTTGTTGCTTTCAAAATGGCGACGTTATGAGAGATAAAGAATGAAGGCCTCAGGTACACTGTAGCCGTGAGAAATGAAGGAATCCCTATTTGGTTTATGGCTGTGTGTTTTGTTTTTTGCTGCCAAATGATTTCAGGAATTAGTAGACGTCAAAGGGACTCCAGTAATGCCAATACCTTGAGTAAAAGCAGTTGATCGTGAAAGACAACACATAGGGAAAATCATCGATCATTTTACAATAACAGGCTTTTGCCATTTAGCAATTTGGTCATTTCGTTCGCTCAGAAGTGACAGAATAATCGAAAACCCTGCGAATAATCATTATTGGGGGAAAATTTAAAGATATAGACTTATAATGTGTAGAGTTACGAAAGGGAAACAATTGACTTCGCTTGACACAGGCAGCGAAGAGTTGGGATGGCGAATTTGTCGAGAAACAGGACTGCGGTCCTGAATTGACGCCATATTGTTTTCATTGAGAAGCGTGGGTCTAATTAAGTTTTGATAATTGAAGAATAACTGTTTTTAGTGTTAAATATGAAGGTTACGACCATTGTAACCTCTCTTTGATGACAAAAATCGGTGCATATCCCATGATTGAATTTCATTGGTATATATTGAAATGAAACATTTGCGACAACTGACGGAAACATCGATAACATCCAATGTACCGTCATACTGAGCAAACAAACAAACAAAAGTTTTAGGAACATGTCAACAGATTGTAAATTACCATTTATCGTTCTTGAAAATGACGTCACACCCGGCTGCACACATGTTTTTGATGACATATTCTTCGAAAAAGGCGTTAGCAGTATCAATCTAAACGCACATGCGCAATACGCAAATCCAAAGTAAAACACGTGAGATAACATTAACCGATGAGTCTTGAATAACAAACATTTCAAGAGACAGGAGTTGATTAATTTAACATTTGATCCTCGACAGATATCAGCTCTCAAAGAATTGCTAATTCTAAATGGCATTGTAGAAGCGAACAGCCGCCATCATTAAATTAATAGCTATCCCCCTAGTTATAGAAATAAGTGTCAATTGATCAAAATAATTAAAGAAAAGAAACATCGAGGCGACTTCATAAAGATATCATTATAACTTCAATTACAAATTTTTCATACCAACGTTTTGAAAACATCATTTAAATTTTGCGCCAAAATTACAGTCGACAATGTTGCAACACTTTAGAATAGTGTGTGTACAATTTTAATTTGAAGTAACCGATGTACTAAAGTAAAGGAAAAGTGTAGAACTGGCGCCGTCTCGGTCTAGAATTGTATTGGACTAATAGGTAAACACGATAAGGGATACTTTGGGCAAATAAGGCAAATCACAAGTTTGCTGTAAATTCTGTTGTTTGTTGTCTATGTTAGGCGGTATTAAATGCCCACTTGTTATGGAGGCTTTGATTTTGAACCTGCATTGCCATTATTGATACTAATTAATATGTATTGATTCAGAGTCATGAGATATGAACTTTAAAAAATATAAATCAAAAATTGATTTTCACTTTTTGGTCTATTATTGGTAATATTTCAAAAAGTAATTTAAATATAAATTAATTAATGCTTTCCTTAGACATGTGTTTTTAGATGCTAAAAATTAAAAATATGTAAATGTCCATCTCTGCAAAATTTTACTTGTCACAAGTAAGTCTCAAATATATATATTGGACCAAGAATAAAGGTATTTGAATATTTGGACCAGGATCGTACATCGTATCCAACATATAAATCCACAACTAAAAATGAATGTTTCTTTTTTCTATTCAATAATCGGTTGCTGAGTTACAAAGAACAAATTTACCAAGTCAATTTTTGAGATAGTGGTCTTAATTTATATGGTCCAGAAGCATATGCTCCGGGTGCTCAAGGAGCATATTTGACTTATAACTAATAACATTTTCAGTTGATATATATGCTCCAAGAGCATGTTTGACTTGGTTCCTAATGCTCAAAAAAATATCTTCAACTTAGAAACATTCTCCAATAGTATATTTTACTTTGAAACAAACATTTCATTTAATGAGTGAGGCTGATTAGCATTTTTGTACTATAGATAATAATATAATGGTTAACCTTTTACTACTGACGCGTTTGAAAATAGTTCCCCAGTGATTTTAGAAGTTGCATCCATATCACTGGATCCATATAGGTTGGCTGTTTGGTACGATGGCTTCGGATCTCCTCTCTTTATACGTGGAAAATTCGTTACAATCGGTCAGAACATTTCGTAAAAATGATATCCTATAAAGGATAGTTGAGCTGAAAAGAAAATTTCACATAAAAACTGATCTATTAAAAAGGACAAAATATGTAAATTCATATTCCCTTCGTTGTTATAAAAATCTTACAATTCCTATGCCAAAAATTGATTTCATGAAAAGATCATTTTCTTATCATGGTGCTAAAACATGGAACTCCCTTCCGGAAACTCTAAAAAGAAGGTGCAATCTATCAAGTTTTAAAAGTAGTTATATCCATGAAATGCAATAAACTTTTAGCGGCAATCATCAATTAATATTCTATTTAATGCTTTACGTTTTCAATGCATTAATTTATAACTTTGACTGTTGTTCATAATATACATACATGAATTATGAATATGCATCAATTAATGTTTTACCTTTTACTGTTGTATATTAATGTATAATACTATAGTATACAATATTCAATGTTTGTCTTCTATATGGTTTCATCATGTGAGTTTTAATTACTATAATAACTATCTATCTATCTATCTATCTATCTTTGATGATGGTTACTTCCATTGTCTGCAAAGCTCAAATCAAACAAATGCATTATCATGCGAAGGAGTAAGCTTTAATCAGAAAAAAAAAGAAATGTGTTGACGCCAAATAAAAAAAATTGATATGGACAATCCTTTCCCTGCAATGAAATGAACCTGGAACCAACGAGTAATCTACAAGCAGCAAACGGAACATGTCGCACAACTCACAACATGACTTTTCATGATGATCTTCATTAAGCGGAAAAATCTTTTTGAGTGTGTATTCACACTTAACGGTACTTTCAAAAAGCTTTATTAGACTGTGGTATTGGACATGTTTAAAGAACGAATACTTGTCGCACCATATATTATTGCACATGAAAAAGGGAAAACCGACCCTTAGGTCCGTATGCACACAAAATGTTTAAGAGTATGACCAGGTTTAAAGTTAGACCAGGTCCAAGTCAAAAAAATTTCTACTGCCATAAAAGGACCTTTTGTAGCATTTTTTTGAACTGCAACAACTTTCAAAATTAAAGATTCAGCTATATATTTCACAAAAAAACACTAAATATAACAATATTGGCTGAGGAGAATATTTTTATCTGTTATACAAAATTTCATTTAAACCAGGTCTAACTTTAAACCTGGACTAACTCTTAAACCTGTATTGAACATACAGACCTTACTCTTCATGTGTGCGTAATACCACAGAGTGTGACATGCGTTCTCCAATATTGATTAAAATAGCGATACAAAAACTTTTGCTTTGCAACGGAAGTATTTGAAAATTTCAAACGGTTTTGGAGTCATTATATCACCTGCTTTCATTAACAGAACGTTTGAAGAAAAAAACACACAAGAATAATAATTTAATCAAATGTAATGTCTTTAAAACATTGGATTATTGGTAGAGAGACAAAACATGTTTATATCAAGAAGTTTCTTGTATCAGACTTCGATTTTACTGTATTTTTAAAAATAAATTACACAATAATGGTCTATTTATTGAGGATATATTTTGCAAGATCAAAATCACTCCAGGCACGGAACTGAAATTTCTAGATTAAACAAATAAAAAAGGTCATTCAGTCACTTCAGAATCATAGCAATAATAATGTATCGTCTTATTTGTATGCATCCCTTTATCGGGAGGGGGAGGGAACACCCATACATTGACATGAGTCAAGTTCCTGTCGATAGATCCCATTTTTTATGTTTATTTTTTTCGCTGCTCTCTCACCTAAATGACACCCCTTTTCACTGGGCTGTCACCCAATGACCCTGTACTTTTTAAAGTCCAACTTGACAACCCTCTTTTTACGATATCTCTCACACATTTTCCTGCTTAAAGAACCTGCACGGAATGACTCCCAAAATAAGGCAAGGTTATTCAAACACTGACAATGAATGACTAGTTTTTATCAATTTTACAAATAGCTCCAAATGACCCATTTTTATCATCCTTTACAACGTATTCACCCCTTCAAGAAAGCCGATGGGAAGAAGTACGTCACTTTCATATGGTTCATTCCAGTGAAAATGAAACTTTTTTCGACTTCAAGCAAAAATCACCCCAGCTTTTTTATTCGACCACATAAGCAGGTTTTTTAGTCATACGTTTGTTACTTGTCACGTGAAAAATATTTTCTAATCAGAAATTGTAAAGTTTTTCTATCCATGCATGAATGAGCACACATTTTAATTAAAAAATGTCACAAATTTTACCCAAAAGTTACATAAAAATGCCATAAACGTTACCAAACAAAACATTACATTAAAAGAACTCAAGACGATAGAATTTTCTACCACTTTTGAAATAATTGTAAATATGTTACCCATCATCTGTGAAAAGCGCAATAAAAAAATTCGCTAACATGTCAGAGAATCTTTTAACACGTATATGTATTTGATCCCACCAGTGAGCACCATTATCAATAATAACCTTGTAAATATAATGTTTATGCTAGGTTCTGTGGTCATTTAAAAGTGGCATTTTTCATTTTTGTTCGGTCACAAACGTTACTTTGCCCATATAAGAAGGGTTGAACCCTTACTTTTGAGTATTATGAGCTTCAACACTCTAAGATAAGAATCAGTCATAAGCAAAAGGTTGTGATCGATCTTGACATTTAATTGGGAACAAGCCGCATGCATTTTTGTCTGCTTTACAAACGTTGAACTGTAGGGCATTTTGAATAAAAAGATGCACGACATAAAATGTACCCTGGCGTATGCATTATGCATTTAGTAAATATCTTCTGGCTAAGAGAATTGTTATGAAATCTCCTGTGCATTTCTTTAGTATTCTCTGAAACCTAAGGGTATTTAAAAGATCATCATGTGCATGACTTAGGTTTTCGTATTATCCAAGTATAGCTAATAGCTAGAAGGTATTTTGTTTTCGTTATCCGTTTTATGTAAAGCTAAGGTCATGCAATATGCTGCTCTACCAGAATATAAAAGTGTTTTATATTTTTTAAGATTGTATTATATAGCAAAATTCCTTTTTTTGCCTGGTCGAATTTGCAAAAAACAGTTGTCAATTGGCGACTTTTGGAGTTGGAAAGTTTTTCACTCAAAATATATACATTTGGGCTGATTAAAATCACGAGAATTGTATTACTATATGATGGGGTAGGCGCAAAATAGTGTTAGGCCACACCTATTTTCCAACCACCTGTGTTCTAGTTTTGAAACAGATGCATTTAAAACAATTTAGGCGAGGCGTCACTAGACTTCCTCACCTAAGTGAGAACTTGTCACCGACTGAATTTTGTGATATATGTATATTTAGACCATCTAGGTCAAATACTTTTATATGTTTATATTCAATTCTTATTCAAGTCCAAATACAAGTGTATAAATCTTACAATTGAGGTACAAGGATCAAATTAAACCACATTGGGTATTTCTAAACAGAACTTCTCATTGAGAACAGGAAGTCTAGTGATGTCAGGCCTTAGTAGGTCATTTGTCAATTAATATTGGGCAAAACATATCTGGTTCAGTTTACATATTATCATAATGTACGGTATACTATTTTCAGTGATAACATTGTATGACTAAGATTAAGCCGTTCAAAAGTCTAAGGGTGGCTTAAAAATCAAACACCATGGCTTAGCACTATATTTCCCCTGGATACGTATTCAGCGCTGTGGATCATTCAGAAACACTAAATGTCTTCTTGTATCCACTGAATTCAAAAAGCTTGTATCATATACTCTTATGTCTTGCATTTTGAAATAGAAAAAAACTTTGGCATCTAGTGTTTTTAGAAACTTAGATATTGAAATGTGCAAGACCTCGGGGCAATATACATAGTGCTAAACCACACTTTTAAAGTGACTTGTTTGTTTTATTGAAATCCCAAAGGAGTCAAATATTAGTCAAAATGTTTTCATTCGCCCATGTACTTCATCATAATAAACTAAAAACCATTTTCAATCTTTATAGTCAAAATATCAGTCAAATCAAAACCAGTAACTTGTGCAATAAAGAGGGTTACCTCTTTACTAGTATTGCACTCATTTCTTAACCCTAACCTCGGGAATCTGCATGTTAAAAATGGCGGGTTTCCACCTGGAATCGAACCCGGGACCTCTCGCTTCCCAACCCAACTTACACTATGTCAAACTACCGAGCATGAGCTGCCATGACAGCAATTTTGTGACCATTGCTAAGTCTGGGTCTATGACGTATTTGGATTTTCCTACCTACGTGGATTGTGATTTTTTGTGATTTTGTACGGTTAGGGTTAATAAAAGACCTTTTTAAAAAGTTCAATGTGTAATTCTTCATTTTGTCTCATACAATTAGGATATACTATATTTGAAGCGATGTTTATCTAAGGCATGCAAGTGTGTCTGCTTTGCAAAAAGAACTATAGGAAACAATCGCTTCAATAGCTGGATAAAATGAATAAGTATTTTGCTGTTAACTTGAAGCTATTTACAACTACTATTGCCATTTCTGAGTACGTTTGTTTGGGAAGTTCTCGTGAGAAAAATCGGTTATTCTCAGAGGCAATTTCCAGTGTAATGTATATTAAAGGTAATATGAAGACTTTGTGCAAGAAGTACTTAAGTCCACATTTGACCAAATCGAGTTATCACTGGTTTCATGATTAATAGTTACTTTTTAATTTCCCAAAAATGTCTAAATTCACGTTTTGAAGGGGTTATATTTGAGTGCAAAAAAGTACTTAAAAGTCCACCTTTATAAAACAAGGAAATGCATTGCAACGCATACAAAAATATCATATTTTTAGGTTTTTGGATCTTAAAATAGTAATTTTTCAAAAATATACATCATAACAATATTTTTCAGGGGTAGTCATTTTTGCCATGACCCTAATTTGAGTCCATATTCCGCCATATTGAGTAATCGGTGGTTCCAAAACCCTGGTGAATAAAAAAATAATCAGCAAGTTGCTTTTATTTTTGATGCTTAGAAGCGTTATCTTACATGTGTACTTTCCTATACTAACGCACGTGGAATTAAATTCGGGATCTTGAATTTAATTCAACAAATGGGCATAAAAGAAAAAGCATATTTAAGAAAAATCGTTTGGAGAAAATTACAAAAAACAAACCCAATCAGCTAAAAACAAAGTAAACAAGTCATGGATGACAGAGGGCGCTTAATTTTAACACTTTATTGTGTTAACTTTTTCTGAAAATAATTGAATTGAAATGGTGTAAACTATGTGATGACTATTTTTTTTACCTGCATATTTTTTTACTTGAATCGATAGAACATGTTTATAGTAATATAACCTACAAGTAGTATTCCATGATTTTCGAGGAATATTTGAGAACATTGAAATTCTTTACCTGCTTTAATTTATTTCGCGGGTGAAAAAGGTGGTGTGAAAACATTGTTTCTAGTTTGAAAATTAAAGAAAATCTTGTTTCTACCCTTATGATGGCCAAACAAATTATTTTTGATGAAATTGTTTCTCTTTTAATATGTTTTAAATTATCTCCAGGAGCTTTGTTTAATCTTTTATCTGGAAAATCCATATGAGGTACAAACGTTAGGATTTAGGAAACACAGGAGAGCCACACCACCATCAAAGAATGATATATTGCAAATTAATTCTCTCTCAATTTGAGCCATTTGTGTGTAAAGTTTTGCACTTTTTGTATTTTACTATGCTTTTAAGTTTTGTTTAGAGCATTTCCATAAATATTTAATTATAGGTTGAATCTAGGCTAGTCCCTTTAATGAGCTTGGTCCGGTTTTTCAAAAAATTGTGTTCATTGTTATATGAAAAGAGGTCAAAGAAAAAAATTTCAGCTAAATCGGTCAAACCGTTTTGATTTTATGGGCAATTTAGCCACCTGTACAATACAATAATAAGATACATTTTCATAATAACTTCAAAATGGAACACAACCAATCCGTTAACGTTTCATATGGGTTATGAGGAAAATATGAGAAATATTTTGATACCAAAATCTCAAAGAGTTTGAGCAATCGGACTATGCTCCTTTAAAGTTACCATATATGTGATGACTCACAGAGTTATTTTTCAGACTTTGTGACGGAATACTTTTCGAGAAACTGGTGAAAACAGGCAGCAAAAAATAAGGACAATAATACAAATTTTCAGCAGATGTTCTCTTGTAAAATTTGATTGCCTTGATCAATTTCAACAAATAAGGTGTCATTTCTAAGATTAGAAAATGCTATGACAGATAAAATTATAACATCAAAATTGATATCATCTGCAAAGTCCCCCTTTCGGGACATTCGATCACATATTTGCACATAATTGATTTCTTTGTATATGCAACTCGTATTTACCCTAGAGCTAGCATCTCCACTTTGTGTAAGTTTTTCTGGTAAACAATGTGGTCAACACTAAACAGATATAATTAGGATTTTTATATTTTTAAGAAATGATTCTGAAAATAGCTGAATAAAATTGTCACAATAGTCTAAACGCAGTTTAAAGTGATCAAGGTCTGTCACATGCACGTTAGTGGTTAGTGGTTAAGGGGGGGGGGGGTCCATATGGAACCAAAAAAAGAAGCTTCAAAAGAAATAAAACAAAGAAACCAACATTGAAAATCGGACAAATCGTTTCAAAATGGCGGCCAAAAGAAAATTTGTCGTGTCGTGTCGCGTCAAAATTCCCCCCCCCAAAAAAAAAAAAAAAATAATAATTGAAAACTCACTTACCAATAGAATTTTTCAAAACCATTCGCTTAATATTTGCAGTATGTAAATACAAATACATTCCTGAAATAAAATTTGAAAAAAATTATTCGGTTACGATTTTATGGCAAAACAAAGCGCCATCGAAAATGCTTATTTGTGCTAATTAGCATGGACAGGGGTTGGTCGATTTGAATTGTTTTGCCCCCAGGTGAAGCGTATGTTAAAGTTAGAAAAATACATAGATGGGCGATGAAAAATTACTTCGCGTTTTTGAAACCAAATGATGGGTCCATATGGACCTTTCCTTGACCACTTAAGTGTTAAAATGCAGTTGAGAAAGCGATCAAAATATCTCTATGATTTTAACAAGCTTCAAACTGCACAATGTGGTTAAAAATATTGAATTTTCGTTTTTTGATGGAAATCGCATCTATAGATATTCTTCTAACTATTATGTAAACATTTGGGTAACACATTATTTACCTGGTATGTTTAATTTTAATGGGTTTATCAGTAATTAAGATTGGTCAGGGTCAACGATGACAACACTTTTTGAAAACAATTTCAAATAGTGAAGATATTTATAGAATAATTTTAAATTCACAGACAATATTGCATATAGTCTCAATACTATGTGTGTAAATCATACATTAGTTTAAAGCAGATTATGTAAAACAATTCAAATATACAATAAACTAGTTTTTGACAATCGCGACTTTCCTCTCATTTGTCAGAGCACCCCTGGAAATGTGTGAATCTATAGTATTTTAATGTGTGAATCTGTATTATTTTACTAGTTTCCTTCTTGTTAGTGAATTATTGTAACTTAAGATTGCGTTAATACTTATAAAGTTCAACAACGATATCTATAGACGTAAATTAAAGAGTGTATATTACCCGGCACGTTCTTGGTACGTTTATTAAAATCATTATATCTTCTAATGAAAATTATTGTAACTTAAGATTGCGTTAATACTTATAAAGTTCAACAACGATATCTATTGACGTAAATTAAAGATTGTATATTACCCGGCACGTTCTTGGTACGCTTATTAAAAGCATTATAGCTTTTAATGAAAATTAAAGCTTTTCTTAGTTAATCTTTATATATGTGACCGTCCACCTCAAACGAGCCGTAAACGCAGCAAACATTTTGCGCTACACGTGAAAATACATGTCAAGGTCGTAATTTGCCGAAATTGATTTTTGACAGATTCATTTTAAGAAAATGTTCGGAAAAATGAAAAAAAATATTTGCATATTTTGAGGGCAATCAACAGAAAAATATAAGGGTTAAATTGAACGCGTTTATCTCAAACACTTTACTCTCTAATAACCTTATATAATAGGTGTTATTTTAATCTTTATAACATGGTATTGGCAAATATTTGAAAAATGAAAATGACAAGAGGCTGCATTTGCGGCTGGTTTGGAGTTGACGGGCACATTTTGTCAGACGCTTTAATATAACCAAATCCATCACCACGATCAAAGTCATAAAACCCCTTCAAATGTCACGGATACCAAGAACTTTGCTACTTGATTATAATGTTAATACATTTTCTTGAATATGTTTTTTATTATTTGCTCATGAATACAAAAGTTTAGTTAACTTCTATTCTACCAAACGCGTCAATTAAGCCCAATCCATCAACATGATAAAACTCAAAAAAATCTTTCAAATGTCACGTATGCTTAAAAAGCCAACGCAGCTCCTAATGTTTTCTTCAAAATAAGTGTTTATTATACCAACGTTTCTAGTGTTATTTCTGTAATGTGATCCCGGGGGGGGGGGACTCAAAATTGGTTTGGGTAGAGACGTGCCTCTGGGAAATTTGGAAAACTATGCACCTAACCAAATGCCAATTTTTAAGAAAAATTGAGCCATCCATATGCCAAATCTTCTAAATTTTGAGCCAAATTTAATCAAAAATCGCATTTTCTTACCA
>JXSR01S019943.1:24830-40586 GCA_000969725.1 Ophiothrix spiculata | reverse complement strand
AAGACTCAGGAGACAGAATGCCATATCATCATCAAATAAGATTGAGCTTCGACTTATATTTTTTTCATAATTTCGGCTGAGTCTCAAATTTCCGCCCTCTCTTAGTGTAAATTCTGATGAATTGAGTAGGTAATGTTTATTTGTAAGGAGCTTTGGGCATCTGGTAAATTGTGAACATACGTACACAGAGGCGTATTTTAAAATTCGAGGATGGTTTAGTGTTATCAACGAAGCAGATAAAAAGAAAAAATATTTATGCTACAAAATGACAGTTACGAAAAACTAAACAGTAAGATTAACTAAACGTTAGAATTTACTATTTTCTTATCGTCAAAAGTATGAAATAAGCAATATCAGGATGTTAATACTTTTAAATGTCAGTAATCGTAATTTTAAATCCTAAGGAGGAAAATGCATCACGTGTATATTTATGCAAGGTGTTTTCTCATAAATCTCTTACACAGTTTGTTTGTCTATATCAAGAAAATAACACTTTGATCTGCTAAAGGAGTTCAAAGCCTCACATTTTCTAAAATAGTTTTTATAACTTGTAAAAAGTAAGATTAACTAAACGTTCAAATTATTATTTTCTTTCGTAAAAATTATCAAATAATCAATCTCAGGATGTTAATACTTTTAAATGTCAGTAAATCTTAAGAAGTAATCTTAAATCCAAAGGAGGAAAATGCATCACTTGTATATTAATGCAAGGTGTTTTCTTATAAATCTTACAGTTTGTTTGTTTATATTAAGAAAATAACACTTTGATCTGCTAAAGGAATTCAAAGCCTCACAGTTTCTAACATAGTTGTTATTACTTGAAAAATAATGAAGTAAAATATGGAAGATATTTTAAAAGGACATTTTACAAGATTTTTTTAAAAGTATCAATTAAAAGTCGTTTTAAGAAACTTACCAAACACGAATTTCTACACAATATTTTTGAACAGGTTTCGTCAAATATCTCAATATCTCAAAACAATTTTTGTCATTAAGATCAATGGTTTAAGAATAATCTCATTTTTGATTAATTTGTTTGATATGAAAATGTTGGTCAAAAACATAAAATAACGAGACAAAAATACAAACCAAACCATGTGATTATGAATTACTTTTTTAGTAATGAAGGTATTTGATTTTCGTTTTAGATTAATAACTTGAAGGTATTACAACATAATGAGCATCAAGTCGGTTAATCCCCTGTACGATATAAGTGAAAGGGTTTTAAATTAGGTTTTGTTTTGTTTACAAAACCTATTGTGAAAAGCGTTTTTCTTTGTTAGTAAAATTAACTAAAACCAATCAAAGAAAGACAGAACTTAATCTTTGTTCTAAAGTGTTTCACATGAAGTTATTAGTAACTGTAACGTAAGAATCATGATTAATGGTAAAACCACATACAAAATACTGAATGGAGACCAATATTTTCGAGTATTGTATATTTTGGTAAAATTTTAAGTAAAATTAACGAATAATAACCATGGCAAGAAGGTTTCATAAATTCTTTTTGAAAGTTATCTCAAGCTCATTAATTTTTGACCTTTCATTCCAACCAGCCGTAAATCTTGCCATTTTCACTTTTTGAAACATTTGAAGACACCTCGTTATAATGATTTAACTGATACTTCATTGAACTTCACTCGGTTTCCAGAAGTAAACAATTATGGTCCGTCAATAGTTACCATGGAGTAAAAGATGAAACTGAGGTAAACGTGTTAAAAGATCAGTAAGCCCTATGTTTTCTGTTGATTATCCTAAAAAGTACAGATATGTTTAATATTTCTGATCCTTTTTTAATTGAAATTTTGCAGGTATCTTTAAGCAAGCATAAGGATTGGGAAAATCAGTTTCGGCAAACCACAACTTCAATTACCTGTATTTTCAAAATGAAGTTCCCCGCATTTACGGCTTTACCGAGATGAACAAACACATTTTATGTAATAAAAATTCAGTATAAATTGGAAACTTGGTTTAAGTTCCTTTTTGAATGATGTAGTTTTACACAATTTAATTCTAAACTATTTTGATTCCTTATTGTTGTTGTCTTTTCAACGAAACGCAATGATTAATGTTAGGTAATACTTGGAATATTATTTAATACATCAGTATTTAGATTTCAATTATTTACCATTATTCTTTATTAATTCAATAGCAGCGTAGTTCAGGGCTCATTGTCTTAAAAATCAATCATAACCATTATATATACAATATTTTGCATATGGAAGAAGATAAGGAGAATGTTTTTGTTGATGAAAAATGTTCAAGCGTATGGCTCACGATAGCCACTATTCCATAATTGAAATTTCGTTATTGCTATGGTGTTTATTATACTCGCCGAGTTTAAATAAAAAAACCCAGAATTATTCTCAGATTAAAGGCTGATCACTTACGGCTGTGTTACAGATGCATCGTCTTGTTTTTTTATGAAGATGATGATTAAGAGACAGCATATTGGTTGTATTAGTTTCTTATTTTTTATAATAGCGCTAAATAACATATGAAGTCTGATTAGATATGCTTAAATGAGCTTAAATAGGCCAATTACTGTTTGAAGTCATTCAAAGATATGAATTTTAAAAATAATTATTTATCAAGAGATAGAAAAAAAATATATGTAGCGTATGCCGATGAAATTATGTTTCTGTTAATGATTATAATATGTAACAAGAAACTATATTAAAAAAGAATTCTCTCAAATCACATCTACGTAAATAAACGTTAAACAACAAAACGACAATATTACAAGGACAGTGTTTACTTTCGGCTTAACTGATGGTTTTTACCATGGTAGAAATATGCGAAGTAAATGTAAGCTTTTTCCAATCACTGCCTTTAGCATTACAACATTTTGTTTAATATTACTTTTGCGTTGTCATGGTATCTTTCATTTTCGGCTATGCAGATAGTACAGTACTAAGTGTCATTACGTAGTAAATAATTACAACCGATGCATTATTGTTTTCTGTGCTTGGAAAATGGCGTGTTTATGTTATTATTATAAATCAGATGCTGAAGTTATTTATAACATTTCACTTTTTGGGATATTGAAAAAAACATCACGGACGTCATGCATATATATCACAATATTTTTCGGGTGTTTTCGTACCTAATTAATAGTTTATATGTTATTTGACAAAATCTATATATATAATATTCATTTACCTTTGGTTATATTCATAAAGGTCATAATGGTTTTGGGAACGTCAGCACGTTTTATGCAAATTCGTTAAAAACAAGTCATTAATAAGAGATCTTGTGATCATCAGAAGCCCGAATCTGGAATTCTCTACCTGAATACATGTACATTCCATCTACAGAGAAGAGGGCCTGTTTTCAAAAGGACGTGAACCGCTATCTTAGCGACAACAAGTCAGCATTGTACTTGATTGTGTGCTCTGGTACTTTTGTGTACTGCTGTTAATGCCATGATGAGCGTTCGACTGTCGCCATAAATAAAAAAGGCGTTTTATAGGGACATTTATAAGTTAAGATTTATTTTCTTTGCTTTTATGGGGGAAAGAAATATTATTCCTTTATACAATACCTGAAATAAAAATAAATCATAACAATAAGTTTCTCTAAAGTGCTCCATATATTCAATTCGAGTATGAGGTACTCGTTATTTGAATCAACTTGTATGTATAAAAAAATCTATAGAAATGCACTTTCTGCGGATATAATGTAATCATGGTCTTTCTTATCATAACCGTTAAGCTAGTAATAGGCCCACTTATTTTAAAAAAGAGGCACCATGCCTAACTTCAGTCACTGAAATCGGAATTTGAAATTTGTTATTAGTACACTGTGAACCCATCATCGTTTTGTCATATGGAGACACACGGTAATACAATTATACAAAATGTTTGCATTTCTAGTTACAAATGAATTTGTAGAAAATTTAAAACACTGGTGTAAAGCGGTATTGCAAAAATTAGCAATGCAGTTTCAAATCTCTATAAAGTATCGGCCAGTAGCAATTAGGTGAAAATGTTATTTTCAGCCAAAATAACTGTGAACGTCTACTAAGACTTGTGTTTTACTTACGTGCATGTATACTTCGGATGTATGCGAGTATCAACGATAGAATTCCAATCTTATATAAACTCCACAATGAAGGCGCCATCTCGTAAAAGAGTATTTGGCTTTACTCTAACTTATAATTCCAAAAAGAGTAAAAACCAGAGAGCATTCTTCGACATTAAGCTGACTATCTGCAGCCTTGTTATGAGCGTGGTAGCAGTTATGTGCTACATCTAAATCTACTTGGTTACGAGCTTCAAATAATAGATTGGAGCTTGCGCACTCTAACAATTTGTATCACTCTTAACACGGCTAAGGTAAGACAGTTAATCAATCAGATCTTGGCATTGTATTATGATTTGTCAAGAGATTTGAAAGTATCCCATTTTATCTCAAAATTGTACAGATAAACATATAACTTCTCCTAAATCTATGGTAAATTCATTTTATGCTTGTTGTAATTTACAACGTCCGTGTGACTGAGCGTCCTAGCTGCTGTACAATTGTGTAGAACGTTCTTGTACATGTGCGATCAATATATCATTGATTGCAACATGCAGTTCAATAATAGACCCGGACTCCTGGTTATGGGAGACACCCAGTCTCATTACACCTGTAACAGGGTACCGATATTTCGTAATTAAACGATTAAAATTGTGGATAGTGTAAATCTAGCATAAAGAAATCCATAGAAATATATAATCATGACATTTTTATACGTAATAATTGTATTAACAAAGATATCGGTCATTTATGTTGCTGTGATAACTGCTTTTGTGTCACTGTGCAACAATCGGACTTATGGTAACACTTGATATTACAAATATGTCAAATGTTTACATCTCTGTTTGAAAATGAATTTGTGTAGAAAATTTGAAACACCAGTATCAAGCGATATTATATTAGTGACATTGTAATCTACCAATCAGTGACATTTCCAGGTAATCATACCAAAATCAAAGTAAACGGTTAATACGAAGCATACAATTTACTTACGTGCATGTAACTGTTTAATGGAGGTAAGTATCAGAGATAGAATTCCAAGCTTATATAAATTCCACAATGAAGTAGCCATCTCTTAAATGAGTCTATAGTTTTACTCTACGTATTCCAAAAAGAGTAAAAACTAGAGAGCATTCTTCGTCATTAAGCTGACTGTCTGCAAGCTTGTAATGAGAGTAGTAGTTGTGTGCTTCATGTGCATCTACTAGGTTACCAGTTTCAAATGACAGATCGGAGCTTGCGCACTGTAATAATGTGCATCACTCTAAGGCAGATAAGACAGTTAATCAATTTCTTGGCATTGTGGTGTGATTTGTCACGGGATTTGAATGTATTTCATTTCATCTAAAATTCTTATAGAGACAGATACGGAGAAAACTGTTTAGAATAATGAAGGAGTAATTTACACTATTGTACACCTATCAAATTATTTCTATTATTTTGTCTTAAGTGAATTTTATGGCTTTACAGATTTTCGTCGGAAGAACCAACACTCATCAGGAATATATATAATAGGATCAATGATTAAAATAACATGTAGAATTCATCATGTCATTGGATTAACCAGTGATATGACATGATATGATCTAAGAAAAGTTGTAACGTTAAATGAAATAAATGAATAAATAATTTTTATATTGCGTTATACTGCGCTATGTTAAGAATCTTAACCATTAAAAAAATGTCCTTATCGACATTTGTAAAGAGGATTATGTGAGTGAAATCATCAGTCAAGGGTAATCTGCATAATCTACATACTTTATTCTTCATGTATACCAAAAAGCGTGATAGTGTTTCTTGTATTAATCAGGAGTAAAACCTTGCAGTGAACATGAAATACCTCCGTCAAGATATTCTCGAGGGACAGTAGCCTTAAAACACTTTATTTTCTCAAATGTTTACGCAAACATTTTGGGAAAACCTAGGCTCTCAATTATTTGTCAATTCGGAACTGCGGAAGATTACTAAAAGTGTTTTCATAAAATATAAATCAGCAAGGGACATACACTAAGTGTGCTGATACGATAAAAAAAACATGGTTGTCAGGGTGGAAAGACAACTTGTTTATGCCATTCTGATTCCCTGCTGAGTTTTATTTTACAAGAAGATATGTTACATAAATGGCTTCTGTGTTTTTATGGTGTCCTATTAAATAGTTTTTCTTTTAAATTAGTCTTTTTTAAAGTCGTGAGTTTGAACTGTATCAGAGTCCATCTTAAATGCAGTGTGATGAGTTTTCCAGGGCTTTTGTTTTACCGCTATTGAACAAACCGAAACGTAATTGGATACACTCACTACCAGTCGTACACAATTCTTTGTTTCAACACTATCTTAATAATTTAAATTAAAAAAGCTTTTATATCAAGCTGTTTATACATTGGCTGAAAATGTAATACATATTAATCATCAACATGTTTTTTTTAATGTGGTTATGAATTTCTGCCCATATCTCTTTTGCTATGTTATATTAAAAGCGCATCAACGTCAGATTTTTGAATTTACGAAATCTCATTCAAACACGTAGCCTTTTAAACATTATAAAATATATGTATTCAAAACGTGAACGTTTCATTAATTTGAACTACGCATGATGCGAAAGAAAATAAGATAACTAATAATATCTATCAAATTAGCCTTCAATTAATTTCAAAACACTGAGTGGCCATTCTTTACAGCGCACGTGGTACGTGCGATCGAGAAACATGAACCAACGTGAAACTTGTTTTTTTAAACAGCCATACTTTCAAAATTGAACTGAACTGAACTGAACTGAATATCTTAGGTCCGAGGTGAACATATTGAATCCACTTGTTAAATACAAAGGCTCGAATTACAATAATTCGTATAAAAACTAAAACCCAAATAAATAAACAAATAAATCAGTATATCGTGTTTTTCGAGTCAATTTGCTGCTTTATGTCTCCAGACTTATAATTAGACATACAGTATCATATTGGTAAACTCAAAAATTCAGTTTACGTCAGTGAAGACTACGTGTTTCTCGATCGCACGCAATACGCATTATAGGTTCACTTACAAATAATGATCAATTTTTCAAATTAAAAACCCTTTAATATTAAAAATACGTTATTATTAAGGCTGAAACAAAATACTTAAATTCAAGCATAACGAAGAAACGGCTCCGCTTAGTCAAATCTGCGAATCTACGGATGATACCATGATTAAATAAATAGGACTAGGTCTAGCCAACTTAGGACTGTCATGAAGATAGGCTTGTAATATGTTTTAATAAGATGCACAACATTAACAATCATCAATTTTAGAACATTTTTGTTGAATGTGACTATTACAAAATCTACTATATCTTAACAGTTTTTTGTTTATCTAGGTTTATCCATAAAGGCGGTGTCACACATCACCGTACCGTACGAATAACGTACTAATAACGAACTTGTTTGGTAATCGATATTATACATGTATTACAATGACAAATCCAGTGTACGTTATTAGTACGTGATTCGTACGTTTTAAGATGTGTGACACCGCCTTTATAAAGGATAAGGGATTCTTGGGCTCTATGATAAAGTCACAGAACACCAAGCTCATGCATAAAGCATAAGTCTGGGTAGCCCAAAGAGAACTGGAAAACACCATGCTGATTGATTGCCAGTCCAAACTCAATTTACGTAAATGTAAATATTCTTTCTTTATGTATTTGGATTTGAAAATTGTCTTTTGAAGCACGTCATGTAAACATCAGAACTACATCAACATAAATTCGATTTTAACATTTGGATTCCTAAAAGCGAGTGCATTTCACACAGTGATTAAACGCCTGTATTATAATTAAGGTTGTTATTAATAATTAACAACCTAATATATACCTAAGCAATGCTAAGATTTAACGTGTTTCTTTAAATCAATTGTGTAAATTGAGAACCATCGACACCAGCAATAAGTGAAAAGGTTCAAGATTTGCAATAAAATCTTTTGTATAATCTTCAAATTAGATGATAATCTGCCGGGAAATAATTTGAAGTTGATGCAAATTATGATTAACCCGAAGGATTTAATATTCCCCGTGCGTAAAACTGGAGATTTTAAAATATTTAATAAACTGAAATGATGTCAATGCATCAAATCATTTTATTGTTTACGCATTTTACACTCGAAGTTAATTTGTCAAAAGCTGTCTTCTACACTATTCATGTTTTTTCCTTCAAATATTGACATATTGAAGTCATTTTTTGTAACAAGTTATTTTGATATTTTCTAGGCGATCGTCCTAGTTCTAGCAGAAGGGAAAATGTTGTTTCAAAATCTTATAAATAAGAAATATTTTGTTTGAAAGATGTTTACAAAGCAATGAATAAATATATTTCTACGCTCGCAGACTGGTTATAATAAATTCATTTTGAATTAAAATTATTTTGCTTTTTAGAAATGGTGTTATCACTTACATGTTAAATAAGAGTTATATGAACAAATCAAATAAATATGAATGCATTATCACGTTTCAGCAAATATGTAGCATCTAGGGCTACGAACAATGCTTAAATTTTTTATCTTATCTACACTACAAATGGCATAAAATACGTAACACTTGTTTAAAACTTTTACACTTTTTAAACACCAGACATATGTTCAACTTCTCAAAAAAAAAAAAAAAAGGAATACTTAAAAATTTTGAACTCTAATTGTGAAAGAGCTCATGTGTTTTTTGAAATTAGTTCAAAAATTTTAGTTTTGTAAATTAGTGTTCAAAACTGAACACATGAAAACATGCTTGACGCTTAAGTTCATACAGGTGTTCAGGCATCCCAGGTGTTCAAAAAATTGGTATTTTGAATACACACAAAATTCAAAATTGAAATAAAGACTCCAAAAAAACTATCGCCTCACCTCAAAAAAATGGCTCGTGCGCCAATACGGTACTCGTAAACGTATTTAAAAGAATTTGTGTACAAGCGCTAAAATTTCAGCTTTCATTTGACACCTTATTTTTGACAATTGACTGAGAAACATTGAAGTTATGAACTTTTAAAACCCTCGAGGTCGATTTTTAAAAGTTGCTAATTTCATTTTTCGCGCTGTACAAACCAGTAACGCAAGAGTAAGGATGATAATGAGGTGAGTTTAGTCACTGAAACACGCGGTCATTGGTATCTAAGCATTATCCATCAACAATGATCAAGATATGGATTTTTTAAATTTTTCATTAATTCATTGTTATAAATAATGAAAAAAAAACCCGACATAAAACGAGAGAAATGACATTCAATTGGTAGTCATTTCTGGCATTAAAGACATGGCGCAGGTACCAGACCACACAGAGGACGAATAACGGTGCGCGATGTTTTTTTAAGGCTAGAAATGCCTACCAGTTGAATCTGAAGTTTTATATTGTTTCTCATCATTAATAAGATGAAAATAAAAACAATATCTTGATGGATGATGGTTAGAATCCAATGACATATGGTTTGGAAAAAAACGCAAGCTTCAGTGACCATACTCACCTCATCTTGATCCTTAGGTCTGCGCTACTGGTTTGTACAGTGCAAAAAATGAAATTAGCAACTTTTAAAAATTGACCTTAAGGGTTTTAAATGTTCATTACTTCGGTGTTTCTCAGTCAATTATCAGAAATAGGGTGTCAAATGAAAGCTTAAATTCCAGCGCTTGTTAACAATATCTTCAAATTACGTTTGCGAGTACCGTATTGGCGAACGAGCCATTTTTTCGAGACGATGCGATACTTTGTTGGTAGTCTTTATTAAGATATCAAGGAGTTTTTCTCATGCACAAAACAGAGCTAAGTTAGTCAAGGACTAAGTGAAATTTGAAATTAAACCCCCTCCACACATTTTGGGGTACCCTTGTGGTAATTCATGTTCTTGTTTAGAGATTGATGCTGAAACTTTTACAATTTGATTTTTTTTGTCCAATCAAAACATTGCAAATATGTTTAGAACAAGAAAAGATGGTTTATTCCGGGAGTAACTTAGTCAGTCTCCCATAACCAGGAGTCACACGGACGCTGTGTACCATTACACCGGACTGAACCAATTTTTATAGTCCTGTTTTATGCAAACGGACCTTAATGGGTAAAGTTAAGCATTTGTTCCTAAATAACATGATATAAAGGATATCAAAAAAGAAATTAATACAAGAATATTAAACCAAATGTCACAAATAAACATTACGTACATTTAGCTCGTACGTGGATAGTTATCCAGTTGTCTGGGTGATAATCGAATTACACGTAACAAACTTGACCAAAGATGAAACGAACTAATCACCACACAAAAGTATTGCACTAACTGTTGTCAGGTGACGTGCGTAATTTATGTAATCACGTCGATACTGAATAGTGATTTTGTCACTTCGTTTTACACCTGATAAAATTTGAATAGAACTGAGATGTCGGGTATTCCAGGCCGGTATCGGGTATTTCGGGTGTGATTCATATAGGGGAATCTGAGCGTCATGCACAACCAAAATGATCACACAAAGACATGAATATATATTTGATGCTATCGAGAGGAAACGTTAAATCAATTAAACAATATCAAAAGCAAGATTTGAAATGATCATTGAAAAGTGGAAATACCTTTCAAATGGGAAAGCTCTGTAATACAGCTCGATGTAGTGATATGATATAAAGATTTGTCGTTGTGAGAACAATATTTTAGTGCAACTTTTTATAACCACACTATTTTAACACTATTAAGCAGCATATTCAATAAAAAAACTATAATTACATATGACATATATTTAGTTGCTACGATACAGACGAAAAGAATCATAAACTTTAATTGGAATTCTATAGACTGTGATGTTACCTAGCGATTTGAAATTACTTTTCAATTGTTCTAATACTTTAAACTGAATTACCTCGGTCAAAGGAGGCCAGGTCACAAAATGATAATCAAGGAGTAATTGTCAACATATGCTAAAGGAGACTAGACTAACCTCATCTTTTTAAGTTTGACTGCAAAATAATGTGACAACGCATCACAGAAGTAGCGTTTTTTTGTAATTCCAAGTCAATAAGTATAGTTAGCCAACTAATTTTTCAGTTAGATTTCTAATATTGTATGACGTAATTATCTCCTTAATTGGAATAGTTAGTGTTAGTATGCCGATGTAGTAATCTTGTTATCTTTTCACTAATTAGCAATTAGCTATCCCATCAGTGAAATGTCGTACCGCTGGGAATGAACCATGAACAAACTCCCTGGCAAGAATTACGTCATCTTCCTCATCTGATGGCGTTCCTACAACTAGAATCAAGGTCTTCATCACGACCCACCTGAGGGGTGATAATTTCACCAACAACGTCGGTTGCAATGAAGTAAATATCAATATGATATATATATTAAGAAGACTTCATAAGTAAATTGTTTTTTTCTTCAACATGGCAACGCTAATGTTTATATAGATCAATCTGTCATTAGCAACAGAATGGCGGTGGTGGCAGGACAAAATACATGGCTTAAATGAAGAATGAGATTTGTAATCAACCCCGATAAATGCCTGAATGAGTGTTGTTTGAATTGTTGTGTTCATCATTGTAAAGAAATAGTCTAAGAGTATGAAAAACCATTTTGAAGATAATACGAATAACTTATATCACGCAACATCTCATTATTTTTTTAGTTCCCTAACTGTAGCAGGTTTTGTGTCACGAATTGAGGTATAGTGAATGGGTGAAGGCGTTACAGTTTTCGGTAAAAATCAGGAGTATTTTTACCATATTTTCAGAAAGGTGTGGTCAATTGATTTTGTTTATGAACCATAACCTTGACAACTTATCAGACTATAAGCCACCATTGGTTCATCTTCAATTATTCTTTACTTCTTGAAATAATCGCATTTGAATGGCACTGGGTAAGGGTGTGAGGATGCACCGGAGCCGATGCATATGTACGGATGAGGTATATATGTATTATAATGCATTGAAGCTAATTGAATTGACTATACATTGCATTATAAGATGTGGCTATTAACAAGCAACTTCCACTCTACTTCAGTGTGTAACGCATATTCGTCCCAACCCATAACACAACGCCAGCATGTATCGATCAGTGTCAGTTAAGTATCAGTTACAGGAAAATAGTAATCGAAGCGAAGATTTATTGTAAATGTTTACAAAGAATCATAAAACAGAGTAAACATTAGAAAGTATTTATCGATGTTAAACTGACTTTATGCAACCTTGTTATGAGCGTAGTTTAACAATTGAATACGCTAGAATAAGAACATCCCAACTTCAATAGCTCCCTTCTGTTAAGTTCTGTAAAATATAAATGCATACAAATCTCTGAAAATGCTTTCAAATCACTAAAAAGCATTTCCACGTCTTTATCCCAATCAAAGTGTCACATTTGACCTTGCAGTTGACTTTTTTAGACATTGTTAGATAATTTTTCTAGCATATGTTTGCAGAGGGGAGCTCATGGAGTTGGGGTTTTCTTGTAATGGCTGTTTAAATATAGCAACTCAGTACTATAACAATTATCTAACAATGTCTAAAACGTCAACTACAGGGTCAAATGTGACACTGTGATTAGGATATTGACATGGAAATGCTATTTTAGTGATGTGAAAGTATTTTCAGAGATTTGTATGCATTTACATTTTATAAGTATAATTAACAGAAGGGAGCTATTGGAGTTGGGATGTTCTTATTCTGGCGTATTCAATTGTGTGCTATATATATACATGTGCATCTACTATGTTACCAGCTTCAAATGACGAATTGGAGCTTACGTGCTGCAATAAATCACATCGCTCTAAGGCAGCTACGACAGTTGATCAATTTATCAGCATTGTGGTTTAATTCGTCACGGGATTTCTCAAATGTATTAAATACATTGAGTCGTAAAATTATGAAGCAAAGGAATGCAATAAATATTACAAAAGTATAAATCCATCATGAATTTATTGACGTTTTATGTAGAACTTTTTCGAAAGAACACAATTATTCACTCCACTTTCAGCTTTCCGAATGGACTATTTCAATAATATTATTCTTTGATAATATTGGTAATTCTTAGATGATTAATGCATATAATTTTGGAAGAATATGTCGGCGGAATTGTTTATATTTTCATCAATATGCAATGAGCTGCAGTTTTTGCAGCCAAATAGATGAGCTAAATCACTTTTTTGTAACATTCAAAAACGAGCTCGTATAATATGGAATTTTGCTGTTTGCAAATATTATGAATAAATTAGTAGTTTTGTTATTTAATGTATAAACCGAAGATTATAAAAGTATCTCTAATTGTTTTGTTAATTACGTAGAAAATCAAACACTTGTGTGATCTTGTCAACAAGTATACCATAAGTCAGATGAAGGAATATTGCATCCTCTCTTGGATGTTACCCACTAAGATAACATTCTTACGGCACTTATAAAAACACGTTATATCAAAAGTTATATACTGATTTTAAGAAACATGCAATAAAAGAATAAGATTAGCTAAGAATAAAGGCAATATACAGCTATACCTCTTTGAGGCGAGTTTTACATACTTGAAGAATTGACTAAATGCAGACAAGAGTATAAATGTGACCTTCCAGCCCGTATGAGCAGTAAATGCCAGAAACTTCATTTTGCGCTACAGGTGAAAATACATGTCAAGGTCGTAATTTGCCGAAATTGATTTTTTGACAGATTCACAATCCTAGTGCTTACTACAAAATATCAGCAAAGTTTCATTTCAAGAAAATAATAGGAAATGTGAAATTAATTGGCATATTCTTAAGACGATCAACAGAAAGTATAGGGCTTACTTATCTTTTAACGCGTTTATCTCAGTTATACGTTTTACTCCCTGACAACCTTTGACGGACCATAACTTGACTTCTGGAAATCATGTGAAGTTCATTAAAATGTCATTTTAATCCTTAAAGCATGGTCTTTGCAATTAATTAAAAAAGGGAAAATGACAAGAGCTGGCATTTACTGCTGTTTTGGGCTGGACGGTCACAAATAATATGAAAAGCGCACACATATCTAACCAAGTATGAATACAGTGTAATACATTTGAACAAACACTTACTTATAATATGAAACTATATTTACTTGAAAATGCAGAATTTGACTTAAAGCGTTTTCGCATCAGCAAGGGACATAAGATAAGTGTGTTTTTACGAAATCAAAATAATGTTGCCATAATTGTCAAGGTAGAGACGGCAAGCTCTGCTAATGGCATACAATTCCCTACTGAATACGAAAGCAAAAGAATATCAAATATGAATTGTCTTGTGTTCAAGTTTGTCAAGTAGTGACTCTAAAATGTAAGCACATTTCACCATGTATGTCGGCCAGATGTTATTTTTAGTTTGTTTAAATGTATGATGTTATATTTTGAGATTTAACTTACATCTTAGTCATAATTATAAAACACCTGCTATATAGAATAGGTTTATGATAATTATGTTGGTATACAGGGTGTCCACGAATGATTTATACCTGGTTTCAAAAAATCAGAAAAAATATTAAATCATAATTTTTCATAAAACCAACAGCTTTACTACAATAGTGGATAAGTCGTCTACATTTTCCATGGGTTACATCGAAACATCGTGCTTCAATGCTTTGTGCGATGACGTAATTGAAAATGGATGCAAACGTTGTTTTGATCGGTACATAAAATCATGCAGATATTATAAATACGTGTAATATGCACACATATCAATGTTTGTAAAGTTTAATGAATACAACTTGACCAAATTCAAATCTTTTTTCTTTGCTTTTGTAATTTTCTATGGTCTACAAAAACCATTACCTTGCAGACACCTGAATCTATTCCTACTCAAAGTAGCAAGATAATCTTAATCAGATATGGAGCAGGACACCATATTGGCGGGCAAGTTGAGGAACCACAGTTTTGTTGATTACTGTAAACATATATTTCCCCACGTTAAGGTTTCCGTCGACAAATACTGTTACCTATAATACCATCCAAACTACTAAACTTCCGATTGCCATTAGCACTGTCAAATGTAAAATTTCTTGGTGGGTTTCCCTTGGGCGCGTAACATCTTCCATTATTATACTGGTCATTGTAAAGCTGTTTAAGTGTAACCAAAATCGTTATTTCTTTCTCAAGGACACACTTTATATCCATCACATCCAATGCAATAAAATCAAAATTGTTTTTTACGTTTTAACTTACATTATATGGTACTGAAAGTAAGCTGAAATCAATTTAACGGCCAATATTGTTTAAAATATCCTTAAAACAATAAAATACATAAGTATAGGAGAAACTTCATTTTGCTTCGTTTTGCGTCGATATGCTTCACTTTGATTAACCATAACTTTTGAACCGAATGTCCTATTGAAGTCAAATAAAAAGCAAATTGAAGCATTAATTATAATGTATAACATTTAAGTGAAACACTAATTTCATCAAAAATGCATATTTTCACAAAATACAACTTCAGTATTTCCTTAAGTTCAACAATTTCTCTGATTACGAATTTACAATTTGCAAAATATACCCTGTTTGGAAAAGTCGCTATAACCTTCCACAAGAACATGTGATTTGAAGAAAATAAAATTCTTCAGGAACCGTAAGACATGTTTAACTTGAAAAGTAACAAGATTTGACAAAAACCTTGCCCGCTGCTCCACAAAAATATCTGATAGCCGGGTATAAATCATTCGTGGACATCCTCTATTTGTAACACTAGATTTAACCTTGTTCTCTTAAGCTGTTTTTTTTGTAACACGTTCTCCGAAAGGGGGGTGGGGGT
>JXSR01S019943.1:0-11845 GCA_000969725.1 Ophiothrix spiculata | reverse complement strand
TATAAATTTCATTGTCAATTTAATCTCATTTTGACTACAAAGTAATTATGTCTAATAAGGCTGGATATTTTTAAAACCAAACTGGCTAAAAACCGTTTGTACTCAGTTCGCGTGTGCAGTCATGAGATTTAGGGACCGTTCATAAACACTTGTAAGGGGGGGGGGGGGCTGATGCAAAAAAGAAATATCGAGGGAAATTTTGGGGCCCCCTTTTCGACCTCAAAAAAAATTCAGGCCCCCCCTTTTTGCGACAAAAATTAGTGGTCAACCCAATAGAAAAGCATGTAAATTCAACTTTTAGCGGACAATTTTTGGTAATTTTTCAAGGCCAACCTTACGAGGGTGAACAATTTTAAGGACCCCCTTTTTGTATCAGGCACCCCTTACAAGTGTTTGTGAACGGTCCTTTACACACAAAAAAAATACCTGATTATAGGCTATTCTGATATTTTATGAGAATTTTATTGCATTCAGATTTCCAACGATTCCCTCGTTCAACATTTTGAGTCACACCCTATTTCCTCAATTTTGCAATAATCTAGATGCATTATATTCAGGAAGATAATCAAATATTCCTACTTGAAATTACATATTGACATTAATTTCATTAAAAGACCGTTTTGGTTGCTATGAAATGCTATAGGTATGGCCAAAGTATCAAGAATATTTTAATTAGATTTTGATGACGTGTGATGTTACCTAGTGATTGATGACAACTTAAACAATTATTTAAAATTTAAAAGTTAATAATTTAAAGCAGTCGAGTCTCAAATGGTTAATTTCGAGGTATTATCATATGATGCTGTCCAGCCCATATGAACCGTAAATGCCTGAAACTTCATTTTGCGCAAGGCGAAAATACATGTCAAGGTCGTTATTTGTCGAAATTGATTTGTTGACAGATTTACAATCTTTGTACTTACTACAAACTACCAGCAAAGTTTCATTTCAAGAAAATGATAGCAAATATGTTGTTTCGTATGCATGTTTCATAAGACAATCGACAGAAATTATAGGGCTTACTGATTTCTAAACGTGTTTATCTCAGTTATAGTTTTACTGCCTGACAAACTTAATTTGACGGACCATAACTTGACTTCTGGAAATCAAGTAAAGTTCATCGAGGTGTCATTTTAATCCCTATATCATGTTCTTTGTAAATATTGAAAAGTGAAAATGGCAAGAGGTGGCATTTACGGCTAGTTTGGGATGGACGGTCACATATGCTGACGGTCTTGGCTTCATAATCTGTCGTATGGTTGTTTTTTGTACATGTACTAGGATGAAACACATGTAAGCTTATAAAACATAATGCTTTAAAACATTTTTTTCATTTGTTTTCTATGTGTGTAACTGACCTCACCTCTTAAACAAACACTCCAGCAATTATTTAATTAATTATGACGTTATTAAAAAAGCAATGTTATTACCTGGATGTAATAATCCTGTATCTGGCGTTGTTATAACTCAACTGAAATTTTTCTCACCTGTTTCCATTTTAATCTTCGTTTTGACTTAAAAGGCAAATCAAACATTAGCAACAAGATTTAGACATACATTTTTATATAAAGTATGGCGACAGATAACTGATAAAAATAGATGAATAAGATTCGTAATCAACCCCATGTTTTGGAAATATTTAAACTTAAAAGTTAACTTGTTTAGTAAAAAAGGTATACTTCTCGGCTTGCAAAATTTCGACGGATTTTTCATCGGAACAAAGTTGAAATTCATATAAATATTACATAATGTAACTATCAGATTTTAAATGTTTAAAAAAGCTTTATCTAACCTTCACAAAATCATCAGTTACATACAGTTAATTTGAAAATACATGGACATCATCTATATTAAAAATGTTTAAAGGTATATAGAATTTACTTGAAGTGGCAAGGCAAATAAGAAGTAATCACCTAATGATAAAATAACCATGAATTATCATAACAAAACATAGTTTATAATGCTACAACCAAAGATGGGAAAATTGTACATTTACATTATTTCTTTATTTGTTAACGTTGTTATTCGAATTATCGCTATGTTACCAAAATTTTGTGTTATAAAAAGTAAAAACAACAATTAATAAGTGTAGCTGTCCAGCCCGTATGAGCCGTAAATGCAAGAAATTTCATTTCGCGCCACAGGTGAAAATACATGTCAGGTCAAGGTCGTAATTTTCCGAAATTGATTTTTGACAGATTCACAGTCCTTGTGCTTGCTACAAAATACCAGCAAAGGTTAATTTCAAGAAAAGAAAATCAACAGAAAATATAGGGCTTTCTGATCTTTAAACGCGTTTATCTCAGTTATACGTTTTAGTCCCTGACAAACTTTGACGGACCATATTAGTGAAGTTCATTGAGGTGTCATTTTAATCCTTGTAACATAGTCTTTGCAAATATTTAAAATAGTGAAAATGAAAAAAATACTGCATTTATGGCTGGTTTGGGGTGGACGGTCACAAATAAAGAAAGATGTAAACATGCCTTTAACTGAGTCTGATACATATACCACTTATACTTCAATAAGTTACCCATCTCTCTCAATCAACAACAAATGAAAGAAAAGTGACCCATCTGTTACAAGCCGTTGTTGGTTATTGTGCTCTTCGTATCTGCACATTGTAAATTGAAATCGTATAATATATAATGCAGAGAGATGGAATTTGATGAACATCTTGCTTTATTTCACTGAAACCATTACGCCAGCGTATTTACTATATCTATCAAATGCGTTGCATTAAGAGATCTCATGTTCCGCCGGTCACTGACTCGGTTGTTGTGTATTTGCCTTGTCAAGTCTCTCGCACCATTAAGAACCCATCATTGCGTGCAAAGCAGTGAATTTTACCTATAACCAATGTTTGTTTTCCTATTCAAAACTCAAAGTTGAAACAATTGAAACATTAAAATGTTTCATCATGATTAAAAGTATAGTTTCTTATTTGTTTTGAAAAATATGAGCTACCAATCTGAACAAAAATCTTTACCAAGAACTAGACAATTTTACTTACGTGCATATATATGTTGAACGTTTGTAAATATCATATATAGAATTCCAAGTTTGTATAAATTCCACATTGGAGGTGCCATCGTTTAAACGTATCTGTGGACTCACCAGAAGTATGATCCAAATAGAGTAAAAACTAGAAAGCATTCATCGACATTAAATCGACTGTCTGCAACCTTGTTATAAGCGTCGTTGCATTTGTGTGCTACATCTGCATCTACTAGGCTACCAGCTTCAAATGACAGATTGGAGCCTGCGCACTGCAATAAATCCTTCTGCTCTAAGCAGACAAGACAGTTAATCAGTTTCTCGGCATTGTGATACTATTCGTCACGGGATTTGTCAAATGTATTTTGTCAAAAGTTCTTCTTACAGAAACTATCGCTGAGCATCTAGTTGAAATTATAAAGCAGAAAACAGCAGATAAAACAGTCAATATAAACATTTATCATGAACATCAAATATTATATCATTTTTTTTTACATTTTTCATTTGCGGTAAGAAATTTCCTTGGAGCAGAAAAGCGTATGATAATAATCATATGAAGGGAAAACACTACATTTGCCCAATCAATCCTGAATTCGGCGTAAAAAATCAACAAAATTCGGCGTAAAAAATTAACAAAAACTTTCATAAAAATGTTAATATTTTACTTAAAACTACAGAACGTTTCTAAAAGCGTTTACATATCAACAAGGGATATGAGGTAAGTGTGTTGTTATGAAATCCAAACAATGTTGTCATAACTGTCATGGTAGAGGCAAGACGCTCTGCTAATGGTACCTGATTCCCTGTTGAATTGTAAATCAAAAACAAGATATGGCTTGACATCTGTGTTCAACCTGCCCATTCAAAACGCCTTATTTATTCGTCTTATCAAGACTTTCAAGTAGAAAAGTGTAAGTACCTTTCGTCTTCTATATCAAATTTTACATATTTTACGTTACATTCTAGGCCTGAAAAATGACATCTTAGTCATAATTAGGACACCTGGAAGAGGAGTTTTATCTTTCTGTTTATTTGAGTTCGAAAGAGCCTTCACGTTTTTGAAACCATTTTCATATCAAGATTTAGAAGAGGTTATGAATACACATTCTTCATTTCATCACACTTAAACTATAGACGTATGTATGTCATTAAATCACAAATATATAAGCATGTACATCTTGTCAAATGTTTACATAAAATAACGGCAAACATAAAAAATCCGCGTTGACGTTTTTATGAACACGGCTTCAATGGCATATAATAATATGATAGCATATCTACTTGAAGACTTACAAATCTATATTTAAAAGTCCAGGTCATAAATATACAATTATGTATATCATTGGATCACAAACAAGTTGAATATTTTCAAAAATATAGATAATTTGTTTTTATGTTCAACCATATTTCATTTGCGATACAATGTGGTAGTGATAACAATCTGCTGTATAATATACATATTTATTTCACCTACATAGCACGAATTATATTTAACAATCGTAAATGTTAAGTTCCACAAGCTCTTAGAGTTAAGGGTTAAGGGAACAGTTGTACTACCAAATAAAACAGATATGTATTTTGTTCTTACGTGTATACAATGTAACAATCAAAATTCAAAATTAAGAATCAAGTGATAACATTAAGAAAAAAGTAAAAAAATAAAAGTTGTTGTGCAACGTGTGCGCTTATATATTCAATATTTATTTGGTTAGCCAAATGAATAATAATAATGATAATAAAAGGAAAATCGTGAAACGTACCAACAAAGAAAGTCCAACTTCCAGGAAATGTTATCACAATGCAAACAAATATAGATAGTATTGATCTTGCGACCTTTACTAAAAATCATATTTAAATATGTCTGCTATAGAATCTGTAAATACATTTTATCATGCTCTTTAATTCAACTGTGTAAATTAAAAAACACCAAGAACTTTTAAGCCTAATACTGATTAGCTTCAAAATTACAATGACAAGAAATTCTTAATTAGATTATATCTGTTGGGAAATTGAATTCGATGTACATCGCGACGAACCTACCCTAAATCGTCGTCGTCGTCGTCCTCCTCCTCCTCCTCCTCTTCATCCTCCTCCTCATGATCCTCCTCATCATCCTCATGATCCTCCTCCTCATCATCCTCAACCTCCTCCTCCCTCTTCTTCTCCTCCTCGTCCTCCTCTTGAATTCGATGTACATCGCGACGAACCTTCTTCTTCTTCTTCTTCTTCTTCTTCTTCTTCTTCTTCTTCTTCTTCTTCTTCTTCTTCTTCTTCTTCTTCTTACCTTCTTCTTCTTCTTCTTCTTCTTCTTCTTCTTCTTCTTCTTCTTCTTCTTCTTCTTCTTCTTCTTCTTCTTCTTCTTCTTCTTCTTCTGTGCAGTTATTATCATTAATGTAAACAATACTAGGGATGTTCAATATCAAGTATATACCAGGTGTCCCAAAAAATGGTTACATGTAGAAAAATGATTGTTTACAAAAAGTAAAGCAGTTGGAGAATTCAAACTTGGCATGATTTACGATACATACCTCCACTAGAGGTTTGCAAAATTTTAATATCACAGCATTATTATTTTTTAGTTATCAATAAAGATAGATACCTATGTCAGAAAAGTTCACAAAATTCAACAAAATCGAAAGCATGTTCGTTTGATGTAATTTAACCCTCGTTCAACCCGATGTGAACTTAAAATTGACAGATCTAAACTTAGGTTGTTGTATACCATAGTATAGGGTAGGGTTTTTTCTTCCCATTGATACCAAAATCATGAAAATTTGACAAGCTGTTACGTAATTATGACGTCATCAATTACTACAGGTCTGAAAACTATGTCGAAATCTGATTTTGGGCAAAAGTGGCAACCGATTCAATATTTTGCTATTTTTGTTATTTCTAAATGTCGATCGGACTTTTTTTTCAAAGTTTACACAGGTTTGCAGTTTACACAGCTAAAGAATTAATGTTACCCTTGAAAATTTGATTGTGCTTTATGCGTATTCATCAGCTTTCGCGCCACAACTTGATTGACAGTTTCAATACAAACAACTAATTCTGGAATGCATGGAATGCAGGTATCCCTAATTTGCATAATAGATATACTGAAAGAGAGTTCAATTTTTATTCATTAAAAATTGTGTAAAATTTGGTTTAATATAATCATTTAGAAAATATGCACATTAAAATATTACAAAACGTGTATGCTTATTATTTTGTTGAATTTTGAACAAATGCGTTTATGACATAGATATCTACCCTTGTTGATAACTCAAAAACTAATAACGTTGTGATATCAAACTTTTATAGGTATCTAGAAGAGGGTTGTAATATAATTTGTGCAAAGTTTCGTTTCTCTAACTACTTCAGTTTTAGCACACGGTTATTTTTCTACATGTAACCATTTTTTGGGACACCTGGTATCTGTTTTTGTCTCTATTTTATATATTTTTTAAGAGTTTTTTCAGTTTCATTTTGGAATTCTGCACTCAAATTAATTTCATTGTATTTGAATAAATAATCATTCTAAAGCAATTACACCTTGTCTTTGTTAAATTCGCCGCGTGTAGCGCTTGCAAGAGTAATTGTACGGTTATTGCATGCCAGTTAAGTTTTGTTGTTTCCTCAGTTTTCTAACTGGCAAGATTTATGGTTCTGTAAAATATAAACTAAAGCAGATATTAATTTTAATCTTTCAAATACTCATCAATTAGGTTAATTTACATGCCATATTAAAAAAAAACCCGAACGGCAAAGCTTATTCCGTTACTCCAGGCTACAAACCAAAATTGGCCTTATGGAATACTCACATCATCAATTACGTTACGGTTTTTTTTTTATTACAATGATGATGAACTCGGATTAAATGATTGAATATTTGGAGCTTTAATTACTAAAGGTGGTTTCAGACTAGCAGTCATTGCGGCACACGACGTTGCAACAGACATTTGCAATTTATAGTTGTCGTACTGTAGCACAACACATTTGCATATTGCTGCAACGGTCTGTCGCAAGAAAAGTTGAATTTATTCCAACTCAAAATATTGTGTCTTTGCGACCATCACGACAGGGTAACCGATATATCGGCTTGTCGTACGGTAAGGAGATGCGACAAGGTTGAGTTGCGCACTTTAAATTGTTGACGTCACGCTGGTCGTACGACCACACGACAGGCAAGTCTGAAGCCAGCTTCACTTTTATTTTTTCAGTCTCGTTCAATATTGATTGTCTTTAAGATGCATTGATTATTAGCAACAAGATTGACGTATACTGTAGATGAAGGCGGAGGACAAGATGAGTTATAAACTGAGATGAATGAGATTTTTCATCAGTCCCCAAACTTATTTTGATAAATGAGATAAAATCATTTACCAGTAAAAGCTCTGTGCTTCCAAGAAAATATTTCCCCGCCTCGCACACGGCCAGGTATTTTTCATCAACCAGTAACATAACGCTTTTTATTATATCAGTCATTTTAAAAAGCCTTAACATTGTATATACTCTTTCTAGACTTAATTTGAGTCACAGTTGTTATTTCTTTGCTCTATAGAATCTAATTACTTTTCATATCAAATTATATATAGGTTTTAGGAAACATTGATAAAAATTATCGTAAAAAATCCCTATTGTGCTGAATGCTCAATAGCGTATTGTATTTCTTGAAATAAGTGTGGTTTAATAAAACGACGGTTTTATTGTGTTTTGTCTGAGAGTCATTTGCAAGTGGCATGTATAAATTGATACGAACTTGATTGTCAATTGAGTCTTGTCTTGACTTGAAATATATTTTATCTTGGTGAATTTTAGTCTAATAAGATTGATTCAATTTTCTAAGCAATCAAGTGTCAAACAATCATAATTTATGTATGTGTGCATTTCATGCAGTATCTACATAAAATAAATATCTTAGAAATATATTTGACTTTTTTGATATCAGTTCAGGAAAAGTCATAATTCATTTATCTATTAGTCAATTTTTAGGGCAAACATTTTCTTGTTGAATGTTTTCATTAGCTATGGAAATATGAATTCTTAGGCATTTGGTGTCCAGATACTTGCGTCCGCATCAATCAGTCTACCGTATTCAACAATAATCTAAACCAGTCTCACCGTTGTGCTTTAACATTCCTCAAACAGATGGAATGCATTTTATTGGGGTAGAAAACTTATTAATTTATAAATATTTATTAAAGTAAGCCAAATGAATGAGACAAAATCTGGAACGTAATAAGAAGTCCAACTTAAGCCTGATGTCATCAAAGAGCAATATTTCTTGAAATAAAGATGTTGTCTATACCATTTTCTTAAATTAACATTTTTATTGAAATGATAAAATGTATAGCATCTGACATACCTTCAAGCACAAGTTTGGTATAGGAACTGTATTTTGTGTGTCGTATACTTCTCTTTAATCCAATTGTATAAATTGAAAAGTACCCGGACATTTTACGCTCAATACTGATAAGCTTCAAAATTACAAAGACAAGAAGCTTGAAATTAAATTATAAATCTCTTGGGAAATTTAAACTGATGTAAATCACGATGAACCTAATAAACTAAAGCCTTCCCTATTCCCAGCAGCAAAGCTAATAAATTCACACGATTTTCAACATACTAAAATGATATTAAAGCAACTGAAAACACTAGTTAATTCAACACAACTCTTTTTGTTTTTTAAATTCAAATAAACCAAAATGTAACATATCTTTTTTTTAAATCTGAAACTTTATTTTGACTTTTAATCTGAAACTTTATTGTCAAAATATTGTCGAAGTATTTTCCAATGCTCGAATCAAACTTTATATGAAACATAAATACATTGAATTCAAATCATAGATAACAGTCTGGAATACATTTAACTTTCTGAAATGAAATGTCATTTATCACTGGCTTGCCCTGATTGAGATTGTAATGCTAAATAACGAATCTGTAAGAGTAGGTAAATCTAAATTTATAAGCGTTATCACGTTTCAGCAAATATCTAGGAACATTTCAATTCACTATATTAATGATTGCATCAAAAAATAATGAATTGTACAGCAAGTCAGTTGTAGTACTAGTACACTCTAAAAAGTATTTTACTTTTTGTTGAGTAAAAAGGTCACAGCTCATTGTTGAGTAAAATCTTACTCAACATTGAGTAAAATCTTACTCGGTTAAGTCATTATTACTTAATGTTGAGCACATCTTACTCAACGTTGAGCAAAGTTTACCCAACATTGAGTAAAGTTTATCCAACGTTGTGTAAGATTTTACTAAACAAAATGAGCTGTGACCGTTGAGTAAGTTTTTACTCAACAAGAGTAAGATAATTTTAAGAGTGTAAGATGATTTCCAAATGTATGTTATCTGAAGTATTTTAAATTAAATAAATCAAGAATAAATAAGACACGAAAACTGTTTTACGGGTGGGCGAACCTTTCAGGTAGGGTCGGTCGGTCGGGCGTTTTTTCTAAAATGTTTTTGTCTAAAATAACCCCCGAAAAAATTTGGAGGAAAATTTTTACAAAGAAAACAATAAAATCAATAAATTAAAAAACACACGCTTTTGGCAAAGGTAAAAATAAATCAAAACCGCAAATTTAGGGTCGGTTTGGCCCGTAAAACATGCTTTTTTGGTCGCCTAAGCAGAATAGTTTATTGGAAGAAATTATTGTTACTTGATAGAATAATTCTTTAAGCAAACGTTTGAGAACTCTTTTGGAAGCCAACCTTAGTAACGTACCTTTGTCAGACTCTATTTCTAAGGCTTGCAATAAACAAATATATTAAACAAAGGTCATGTTTATGCAATTACTAAAGGCACAGCACATTCCGTTCTTGAATCATTGAAATACTTATTCAGTAGTTTACAACAGCTAGAGGGGACGGTTTTGTTTGTACAAAGAAGAGCAAAAACATTCATGCTATTTCCCGCATTTGTCGAGAAACTTTAATGGGAGGCATTAAGCGGCGCACTATGTGACCAATATAACCTATTTTATCTGTTTTTTCTTTTTCGGGAGCAAAATACCACAAAACTTATTTTACAAATATGCAAGAGATCTTAAAACATTGCATATAGTTAAAATAAGCTTGAAACTGATATTTGAATTTTGAATATTCTATCTCAAGCAAATTTATATTATGACATTTAACATAAGACATTTCTCTGTAAATGTTAAACCATTCTTAGTCAAATATACAGTGAGAGCTGAGTAGCGTATTATCTTGTCATTCGGAATATGAGAGGTGCCGTTACATCATTCGGAATATGATTACAATATGCAAAGGCGACTAACTTTTCATATTTTGTATATACATTTGTCTACTCGGCTTATTAAGCAGGTAATGAGTTTTTGCAAATATGCATCTGTTATGATTTTGAGTCTCTTTTGTAACTTTTATATATAAACCGAATCAAAGTTTGAAATTTCAAATGAGCTGTGGCAATCAGTTATGATACATTAAATAGTTGGATGTTTTATTTACAAAATATGTTTGGACAACTTCGACTTCAGCACAAGGTGCATTATTTCTGTCCAATTTCACGAGCGCCAAGTAAAGAGCATTTATTAATCTAATTCATACACGATAATGATTAGAATAAAATTGCAAAGAAATTAAACGGCATAATCATTTTAAAATGTGTTTGCTATTTCAATAAAGCATAGAAAATACAACTATCCATCATCCCATGTTAATCATTGTAATTTAGATTGACCTTTCTTTCAAAATGACACTTGCCATACAAGCCCGAGCATGTTACGCGTACGCGTACATGGAATTGTACAACGCACTACGCGATACGCAGCGTGCAACTAGACGAGATTAATGAATGCAATATGTGATGGCTCACACCGAAAAGGGGGACTTTGCGACAAAACACTTTTTTAAGATACAGGTGAAAATAGGCAGCAATTTGATCGCCTTGATCAATTTCAACAAGTAAGTTGTCATTTTAAAGCCTAGAAAATGCTGCAACAGATGAAATGAAAAATCAAAATTGATATAATCTTCAAAGTCCCCCCTTTCGGTGTGAGCCATCACATATGTATACGACCGCAAAGACATAATTTTAACTGAAGTGGTGGACAAGATAATATTCATTATACCTTTGGTTATATTCATAAAGGTCATAATGGTTTTGGGAATGTCAGCACGTTTTATGCAAATTCGTTCAAAACAAATCATCAATAAGATATCTTGTGATCATCAGAAGCCGAAATCTGGAATTCTCTACCTGAATACATGTACATTCTATCTACAGAGAAGAGGGTCTGCTTTCAAAAGGACGTGAAGTACCGCAATCTGAAGGCCATGTCACACATCACCGTACCGTGCGAATAACGTACTGATAACGTACACTGGTTTGGTAATCGATTACATGTATTTCAATGACCAAACCAGTGTACGTTATTAGTTCGTTATTCGTACGTTTCGTGATGTGTGAGCCCTTAGCGACAACAAGTCAGCATTGTACTTGATTGTGTGCTCTGGTACCTTTGTGTACTGCTCTTAATGCCATGATGAGCGTTCGACTGTCGCCATAAATAAAAAAGGAACATTTATAAGTTAAGATTTATTTTCTTTGCTTTTATGGGGGAAAGAAATATCATTCCTTTATATGTTACGACCCAAAACAAGGATCAAGGGTCAGAATTAACCTTTCGGTTTCGAGCTAAAAGCAAAGCAAGAATAAATACACTGTAAGTCAGGATTTTATCAAATAAACAAACAATTTATTTACACAAACAATTTAACAGTGTAACTGTCTTATCTACGGTTTTGTTTACTCACGAGTGGCTTCTGACTTGAACAAGCTAGCTAATAATATTCCACGGTAAAGTCCTTTATGACATCTGTACAAATGTCC
>JXSR01S019942.1:11427-21682 GCA_000969725.1 Ophiothrix spiculata | reverse complement strand
AAATTACAAAATGTAAGAAAATCCTTAATAGACATTTGTTTCAAGATTTAATCTTTGTCTTACCAACGTATTTTTGTAACGTTTATTATAATGGGAGAACCACCCCCACCCCTTATTAAATTGAAATTTAACTGCCAAAAATTAAGTTGTTTGGTACCATAGTATATAGAGTAGGGTCTCCTCTTTCTATTGATACCAAAATCATGAAAATAGGCCAAGGCTTTACGTAATTGTGACGTCATAAGTACTTCCTAGTCAGAAAATCACGATTTTCGCCAAAAATGGCCAAAAAATCAAAAGTTTGCTGAAAAATATCAGAATTTTACCCGGTATTTTTGCTTATAAAGAAGGGAACTGGTGTTTCTAAGATGTTCTGCAAGTTTTAGGTCCATACCTTGCAAATATTTTTCAAAATGGCGACTTAAAATATTCCGAAGGGACAACCTGACCCCCCTGCACCCAGATCCCCCCCCCCCCCCGAAGTTGGCAATTACGAATTTTTCACTAAAATAAAGGGTGAACTTGCAACTACCATTTTCGTCTGTAACTTTTGAACGGGAGCTCCGATTGATATGTCAAACAAAAAGCATCTGAAAGGTATTTTTTCCTTTAATTTTAACCCGAAGTTTTTATTTTTTGCCTTCCAAAGGGGTAATTCCACCTTAATGCATGGTATTAAAACATTAAAGGTGCAATACATGATTCTGATGTGACAAAAAAACCTCACATCTTGTCTACCTTGATAAAACGAAGAGTACAAGATAAATGGTATACTGAAAATGTCACTTGATTCCAACCATTCGTTTTCAAGTTACAAGCTTTTCAACAATTTAAAAATCCCCATAGGCTACTCTGTTTTAATTACTGTCAGGGGCCTAACAGTTATTTAAAAAATGGCACGTTTTCTCACTTTTTTCAAAAATACAAGCACATTCAAAAGCATGGTTAGGGGATTGTACCATATACCAAGGATTCTTACTAGCTAAAAAAAACAAATTTTGATACAGGTGAGCTTGCGGATGAATAGTGGATCATGAATTGCCCCTTGAGTTGCAAAAACAGGCCCTTGGAGATAAATGGATATTGACGTCTGCAGTGCAGGGAGAGGAATCTTTGTTTTTTTATTTCAGAAATCTCCCTTGAAAAAACATACATTCAAACGGCCCTGTAATGGTAAAATACGTAACTCTTGACCTTGACCTCTGAAATGTATAATTGTGCAAGGTATCAGCCTTAGCTTGTATCTTGTTTTCTCTTGAGAGGCAGAAGAAAGTATGCAACCCTGTTATGTAAATACAAAAGAAATGAGCCAATTAACTTTACATTTTGTGGTATATCTCCGAAACTATAAAGAATTTGGATGTGAAATTTCCTGATTCATAATCAGAAAAATATGGGCTTTCATTTGACATCTAAAAATATACTACTTCCGGTTAAGCCCCGGGGATGAGAATGTGATCGGAACCTACACCTTTAAAGCAATACTATAAGATTTTGATCAAAATGGTTTATAGTAAAAACAGCATAAAATGGAGGAATGAGACTATCAAAAAGCGTTTTCAAGTAATGTGAAAACCAATTGTTTTGACATCAAAAAATTGATAAAAAGCACATGCATGCTTTCCTATACTAATACATGTGGAATTAAATTCGGGATTCCGCATTTAATTCAATAAATGGCCATAACAGAAAAAGTAAGCATCTTTGAGCCAAATCGTTTGGAGGGTATTCATATCTACCGGAAACAAACCCAATAAGCCCAAAACATCAATAGACATGGGTGACAGGGGGCCCTTCATTTTTAACACCTTATAGTATTGCTTTAAATGGTAAAAAATATTTCAAAATGATGTACCGGTAATCTAAATTATTTATCATATTAAATTGTAAATTTTACTGCATTTTAAAATATTTTTGTCCTTAAGAAATCTAGCCAAAAACATAATGTTCTATTATTTTCAGTTGAAACATCAATACAAGTACAATTTTTAGATGATATTTATTAGAGCAAAACTCAGTAGTACACTATTGTAGGGTTTTCTTGTTTCTGAACTGCTGAAATTGGGTTCTGAATGTCACATATTTTGGCTTCTAACTATTTTGCATTGGAAGGGCTAAAAATAAAATCTACATATTTAAATCAAGCAAAAAATTACCTTTCATTTGCTTTTTGTTTGACAAAAATCGGAGCTTTCGTTCAACAGTTATGGTCAAAAATTGAACTTTGTGAATTAGAATTTCTTATGTTTTCTATTGTTTTTGACATCTTATGTATTTTATTGTTTTTCAAGCTGCGATATTTAGTTTTTTCCACTTTAAAAATCTGTATCTCAAAAAATAATTCACCATTTGAGCTGTAATTTTCATAATTATCTTTTAAAATTCAAGCACTAATTTTCTAATTCACAATGAAAGTAAATCAGTGTTTCTAAAACATCCATAAAAATAAAAAACAGTGTTTCTAGACCTAATTACGTATATCTAAAAAGTCAATTTTCACGATATGGCATCACTGCAAACAGGATTTCTCAAAAACGATTTATCCTAGAGAGATGGGATAAAAAGCAAGTTGGAGTATAATATCTACACTATGGGATGAACCAAAATATTGTCATTAGCCACATGGGAACTTGTTTTAAGGGGGGTTATTAGTCAAGAAAGGAAAAACATGATTATTTTTTCCACCAGTGCACCAAAGTAACAAAGAGATACAGGATGCTATCTTCAAAACGGTGTATTTTGGTTTTTTATGACTCTCGGAAATGAAATTAAAGCTCTCTTTTCACTTAAAAATGAAGTCAAAATGTTAAATTTTGAGTTACTGCTTTTCCACTAACAGGCCGCTAAATGTTTCTGATTAAGTTTAACAATCAAATTCATACATGACAAAAACATGAGACTTATGTGCAAAATTTGTTTTGCTTAGTGCATATTTATAAAAATCATTGAAGAAAACATGTTCTTTAACAAATCTGGAAAAAACAAGATAAAAATGAATGCAAAATGAAAACATTGAGGACCAAAGCACAAGTACACATTCACAGCCATTCGGCTAGTAAAAACTTTTTAAAAAGCTAATAGATATAAGAATACATGCAATATTCATCCTTTATCCCATTAATTTCTTTTGTTCTTTACTGTTTTTATAACCTTAACAAAACAATTAATATCAAACGAAAGGAACTAATTCTCTGCCCCCAGTTTGATATAAAGAGTTTCCACAGCAATCATTGGTCAGAATTCGTATGCCATGTAAACTAAAAGAAAATATAGTTTCGCTGATATCTTGGGATGTACACGCTTAAAACACAAAATATAGAATGTGTACACGCTTAACACAAAATACAGAGTGGAAAAGATTTTGTATTGAAAATCTTGTACTAACAGAGCACAAGCATTTAAATATCATAATCAATTCACACCTTGGACCAGCAAATCACTCTGTGATACTATGAAACAATCTATGAAGAGCAGAGAATGGAGATCACCATCTTTGCTAATACACTGAAACATGTCAAAATTTTTCATCTGTACAGTGTGAGTCACATTGTGATGGACAATTTGTAACCATCACAGCAAGTAGACTTGATTCAAGTCGTGCTGCTTTTGTCTGAGATTTAGACAACCTATTAGCTCAATGTGAACTTTTCTAATTTCTAATTGTAAATCTCATCTAATTTAAATTTGGTATCTTACATTTTCATAGTCACTATAGTAGGCCCACAAAATAAAAAATTCAAAAACAAAAAGGCCAACAAGTTACAAACCCGAGGTGTATAGGCCTATACACATGGACACTGAAAACTTAACAATTTAACAGCTACAACCCCTACAATGCACTCATCAAAGTAGCAAGTTTCACATACATAAATACCACAACCCCAATACCTAATTAGCAACTAACTCAAATGCACACATGAAAGGGACAATTTTCCCTAGTATTACATCTTTGAAAAACATAAATTATTTCTGTCCTGAATAAGGTCATATGTCTTCTCTATAAAATGTTTACTCACAGTGATGTTTGCTATTAATAGTATAAGTTTGTTTGGTTTGTCTTTTCTATATGTTGCACAAAGGGAACAAAATCAAGTAATCATGATGTTATATGAGACATACATAGAAGCGCGTACACACATCTGAGTAAGGGGGTAACAGTGCAGTGATATAATAGGTCACAGTACATTGACTTTAGCCCATACAAGCCTGGGTCCAGGCTACACAGTAAGAGGACACTTAGGCCTAAAAAAAATTGTTTGATTGGCGTAACCCGACCGACCCTAATTTTACCACCGACCCTAGATATTTTTATTTTTTTGAGCATGGTAAAAAACCTCCAAATCCCAAATTTGATGGGAATCGATTCATGTGAGCCCAAGATATGGCTTGCAGGACATTCAAAATGACAAATAAAAGATGTGTTACAGAAAAAGTTATGGTATTTTTGTATATGTGCCATATATTTTATGTTCTTGTATGTGTAACATAGAATTAGAAAATAAAAAAAAAAACTATAAAAAAAAAATCCGACCTACCTACCCTATTTTTTTTTCTATGTTACGCCAATCAAACAATTATTTTTTTTTTGCCTTACTGATCTACACTTTTGTGTCTGGTTTGTGTGAATTCAATTCAACCATTAAGCAGCAATCTTTTTTGGTATTTATTATATAGGCAGTAATGGTGTGTTACCTCAAATAGATAGACCATTCCTATAATTGGCACATTTTTACAGAGGAATAACTTTAGAATATTTGTCGTACCCTTATCTTACACTCCTTGTTTCCTTGGGCAAGAAACTTTAATCTATTTGCTCTGTGGATCGGAAGTCACGTAAAGCTGTTGGTCCACTGTATGAATAGACTCATTCATGGGGTATGCATTTCATGCAAGTACCGTGTATCATTGATTGATTGATTGAAACCAAACAAAGCCTAACCCTAATACTATCCCCTAGCTCGTTATGAGTTCCGGTATTCCTTAGTCTATTCTAGGCAAAACCTAGAATAGACTACGCACCATACATTATTAGGCTTATAATTAGGCCTGAACAAAAATTGTTTGATTGGCGTAACCTAACCAACCCTATTTTTACCACCAACCCTAAATATTTTTATTTTTTTGAGCATGGTAAAAAACCTCCAAATCCCAAATTTGATGGGAATTTATTCATGGGTCCCCAAGACATGGCTCGCAGGACATTCAAAATGACAAATAAAAGATGTGTTACAGAAAAGGTGAAGATGTTTTTGTATATGTGTCATATATTTTGTGTTCTTGTCCCGGTTCTTGTATGTGAAACATAGACTTTAAAAAAATTTAAAAATAAAATCCGATCTACCTACCCTATTTTTTTCTATGTTATGCCTTATTTTAGGCCTTAGGGGTTCGGATTAGGGTTAGGAGGTTAGAATTAGGGTTAGGATTAGGGTTGATTTAAAGGTTATGATTAAGGTTAAGGCTTAGGTTGTAAGATAAGGGTGGGAGGTCAATTCTAAAATTACTCCATTATCTGAAACAATAACAAGAGTTGTATCATTTGAGTGATGTTCTGGCAAAATGAGCGGAAAGTCAGGATTTTCAAAATTAAGTTTATGACATATTTTAGTTCTCTATAATCTCAGCTTTCGAATGATATTTAATATGCCATACTTTCTTTCTACTATCTTCAATTAGAGATCAAAATAAAAGGCAGCCCACTAAAAATCTGGGAGAAAAAAGGGTCGCAAATCTATTTTAAAGTTACAGATTACTATAGTGTATGATAGCGAAACGTGACCAATACCCATGAATAATTGCACTTCCGGGCATAATTGAGCTTCAAAATGCGAGATATACTAGTAGTTTAACACTTATGCATTAATGCATTTTATGTCAAAAAACGAAACTTGCACCATATTTTTACTTTAGGCCAAAAAAAAAAAGAACTCTGTCTCAGCTTTCTTAGGCCAAAAACCATAAGTGCTACACGTTTTTTTTTTGGTTTTTTTTAGTCAAAGAAGGCTACGCAGACACGGAAATCATTTTTTTATTACGTTTTTAGGTCACTATTTATTTTTTTTCGGCCGCTTCGCGGCCTAATTCTTTTCCTTTTTTTATTATTCAATGTAAGAAAAAAATCTCCTGAAAACCTAAAAAGCTGAGACAGAATTCTGTTTTTCTTTGGCCTTAGCAGCTCAAAATCTTCAATCGCTCATTTTGCCAGAGCACCACTCATATAGCATGTTTCTACTCAAGTATGCTTACCTGGGTAATGCCTATTAAGTTTAAGAAACCGGGTAAGTCATCCAGTAGAAACACAAAATAATTAGATTTATTCAAAATCCGTGTAAGACAATTACCCGTGTGTTGTACCCACCTCTGGAGGTGGTTATTGCCGTTTAAATAACATGTCGCAATCCAGTAGAAACAGTACCAGTTATGAGAATCCGATTATCACAATGCATCGCCGCGCAAAAGGTCAATCAACCTGTACTTTCTGTACATCCGGTGTACACGGTATTTCATCAAGTGAAACCAAAAATAATCGGATTCTCTGTCGTGAGCATAAACAGAGCTGTGTAAGTACAACATGGTTTTCTTACATAAACATGATCGATTTATATTTTACTTTGAGTAGAAACATGTTAATATAGAATCCACATCTTAAGGTCTGTTCATAGTACGCCGCAACTTTATGCAGTGCGGCAAATTTTACCGATATATCGATCATTATTTGCTGCACCTTGCCGCACGTTGACGCATTTCAAGTTAAAACATATTTAACTTTATTGCGACGCCGCACTGCAGTTTCTTGCAGTAAACTGTGCAGTGCAGTAAAACAACGCACTGCACTGCAGTGCGGAGTACTATGAACGGACCTTAAGTTTTCCATATGAAACCCTAAATGGTGCAAGGACCTGAGGCAAAAGTTTAATGCTGTTATAGATTGTCGGAAGTATCGATTGTCAAAATAAAAGTATTGATTATCCATCGACATGTCGATACACAAAATGGTAGTATCGATACCAAACGACATCAAGGCCGAGGCAAAAAAATTAAGTAAACAATTTAGACTGTCAGCCCCTGGCCTAAAAATAGCGACCGCATCGTGGACAGTGTGTTTCAACTGAGGTGACTCTATCATTTCCCCTTGTATTTTAACAATAAAGCATGAACAAATTGCAAATTTGTTGATGTTCATAACGTACCCATTTCTGTTTTTTACTATGCATGATGCATGTACTGGTAACTCAAAGCCTGTATATAAAACTGTGCAATGATAGATAATGTTGTCGCCATGTCGGATGTTTGTCTCTGGACATATCGATACTCAAAACGCCTATCAATAACAGCACTAAATGACACATTTTGGTCAAAAAATGACCTGACCATTGTATGTGTTCAGTATGCAAACCCACTTCTAGAAATATATACTTTAATTAGGATTTAATTATCCATTGCTGAGTTACAGAGCAAAATCATTTCTAAAAACGACAGGGCCCTTAAAAGTTTCACCACCTTCATCTAATCGTGTTAAAGTGCATGTATGCCGTGGATTTGTAATGATTTTCATCAAAAGATATAGTTAAACATCTTCTACCAAGCAGTATTTCCAAGCGTTAAATGTACTTAGGTATGTGTTACAATCTCAAGAAGACTGCATATCAGCAAATGTCAACAATGTCTGATCTTTCAATGAAAATCGTCGACTCTGGTTGCACCATATCTCTCATGTTGATTGCCCCATTGCAAGTATGCATAATGAATATTTTACAATAATATTGAGGTGAAAAATTAAGCCTACATTAAGTTTTTATTCACACTATAGGCTAAACAATAATTTATTGGACAGTTTAAATAGAAATCCAGAGTGCAGCGCTCAATTGTTTGTTAATGCATATCCTGCCCTGGATTATTGTTTACAATTGTCCAATAAATTTTTGTTTTGCCTATATTTGGAAATTAACAATTTATAGATCTGTAGTCACATTAGATATGTGCATTATAGTCGCGTGAAGAAAACCTTTTCACTTTTACGATTCTTGTGCGATGAGGTTTAAGTTCACACGCAACTCACGCAATACTGGAGAGCTTGCGTGATTTGGCAGTTCTGTTGCTGCGTGACTTGATGATCAATTTGATTGGTTTGTTGTTCACACACGGTGCGATTTTGGTCCCAACCAGAATGAAAAGGTTCGTTTCAGATGACTATAAATGAAAACTTGCACACACGTTAATACTCGGTTTATTCTGACTTATTCTGCTTCAAAGAATGTAACTCCACTTTAGTGTTGTATTATAAATTTGGAATTTTCAATATTAAGTTGAAGACTCGGCAATAAAATAAAATGACTAGGGGTCAAATTTAATGGAGGTGTGTGATGGACAGTCATACATTTGAATTCTAACGTTCTAGCTTTTGGCTAGTATATGATGTAGGTAGATGAATCCAAAAACAATTAATAATTTACATATGATGCTATATTTAAACCACAAGCATCTAAAATGTGACCCGCCGTAATGAAAGGTACATCTTTGCGGCACACGCCTTTAGAGATACAAGCAAATTGTAAATTATAGAAAAAATAAAAACAAAATTTTGTGACTTTTTCATCGTAACTTGAAAAATAAATGGTCAATTTTCAAAAACCATATGTCTCATTATTAAGCAAAATCAATACTCTTTCAGTTAATACAAAAAGATATACGTTTTGATGTTGCGCATCACAAAAATTCTTCAAAAGAGATGGCAAACCTTGTGCAATGTCATAGAGCCCCAATAATAGGTAGGCCTATAATTAGTGGTGGGCTATACAGGGGGTAAAAAAGGGTCATGTTTCAAAATCCTTAGGGTCCCAGTTTATTTGAAGCACCCTATCGAACTGAGCATTTTGACACCTTTCATAAAAAAATTGGTTGAAAAATGAGATGGACGAGTCGGCCAAAAAAACAATTTTGATCAGGGGGGTCTGAAAATTTTAATTTGTATCATATATTTAATTTTATAACCAATTCCCTTGATTTTGTTGTCCAAACTTATGTTTTCCAGGTCAAGGAATCCATTTTTTGAAGTTTTGTGAAAATTTGATTTTTCGTTTTTGTTAAATGGCCGTTTTTGGTCATAATTTGATCGCGAGGGCGCTTTGCATGTTACGTACATACGTGTTCTCAATTGATGATTATATGACCATTAATTTGAAGATAATTATTGTAAGTACGTGTGCAAAATATTTGAATGTTGTACCCAAAAGGGTTAAGCCATGGCATTCCTTTGAACTTAACGCAAACCATACCATTGAAATGTACAGGGGTCAACGAACTTTACAGCCCATACTTTTCAATGGAGAACAATTTCAAAAAGTTAATTTGATGCTACAGGCAAACGACAAAGAGTTAAATGCTCATATGTTAAGAATATGTTCTTCCATAATAGCTTAATTATTTTACGATCAAAAAGTGATAAAAATCAGAAGCGTGTGGGCCTGGCTGCAAAAGCGCCCTCATTATTAAAATTTTTAACAAAAACGGCCATTTTACAAAAACGAAAAATCAAATTGTAACGAAACTTCAAAAAATGGATTCCTTGACCTCGAAAACATAAGTTTGGACAACAAAATCAAGGGAATTGGTTATAAAATTAAATATATGATACAAATTAAAATTTTCAGACCCCACCCCTGATCAAAATCATTTTTTTGGCCGACTCCATCTCATTTTTCAACCGATTTTTTTATGAAGGTGTCAAAATGCTCAGTATGATAAGGCACTTCATATTATAAGCAGGGACCCTAAGCTCTCTGAAACATCACCATTTTATAGCCCACCACTACTATAATTCAGGTCCATGCTGACTTCATTTGTCTTTCTCAAACCAGGGGTAGTGTCACAAGGTGGCAGGAGGATGGAATTCCTCCCCTCAAAGGATTTCCTGAAAAAATAAAAAAGTTAAAAAAGAAGGGGATAACAAAAAGAAAGCAAAACAAAAGAGATTATCAGAAAAAATAGTTAGAAATGTGTAGCTTTGTTTAAAATTGGGAGACTTTTTTTTCTTGTCAGTGTTCAAAAGCTATGTCAACATTTTTTTGGTGTATCTTTTGGCCTTCAAATGTCAGTTGCCCCTCCATCCAGAAACCCAGGCGATGCCCCTACCTCAAACACAAAGTGATCTGAGAAAAGAAAAATGGTGTATCTTTTGGCCTTCAAATGTCAGTTGCCCCTCCATCCAGAAACCCTGGCGATGCCCCTACCTCAAACACAAAGTGATCTGAGAAAA
>JXSR01S019941.1:17413-29503 GCA_000969725.1 Ophiothrix spiculata | reverse complement strand
ATAAAAGTATCTAGGCAATTTAAATACATTGTGTATGTATTACAGATGTGAAAAAATATATTTTATACACTTTTATCTGTATTATCACTTAGACCAATTTAAATCTTTCGGTATTACCAAATTAATGCCTTACATACAAAAAGCAGGGAATAGCACTAGAAATTATACTAAAGTGCAAATCTGACCTTTTCAAAATAATTCATGTTTAAATGCATTAACAGACCATTAAATATGGTAAGACTATAACATTTCTAATCAGCAGCATCATTGTATTTAACATATGAAGTTATTTTCCACTATTGTTATCACAACATGATATTTCAGCATTAAATGTCCATTTTGACCAATTTACATCAAATACACGTTATATTATGTAAATGATATAAAGAAAAATGATAACATTACAAGTAGGCCTACAATGTTTTAATTCATTTAGCAAAACAATGCTTGTTAAGCAACTCATAACATGATAAGAATGTGTAAGGTAGGCCTACCGTATACCAATCTGTTTTTAGTGGGAAATTCTAACTTTTTAAATGGGAATTCTTGTTGAAATATCGTATATCTAATGATTGTAGCATTAACAGGCCAATAAAAATGACTAAGAATTGGAAAGCTATGACATATATAATTAGTAACTTCATATAAGTGAATTTATTTTCCAGCATTGTCATCACAACAACGATTTTCAGCATAAGATGTATATTTTAGTGCACGTTACAATTATGCAAATTAATAAAGGAAAAATTGTATCAGAATCAGTAGTAATATGTTTTAATTCATTCTTAGCAAAACAATGCCTATAAAGTAGTTTTATAACATGATAAGAATATGTAAGATAGAACAAATCTGACTTTTTTAAAGGGAATTCTTGTTCAACTGCCATAATTTGAATTTTTGGGATTATCTCATAAACGGGCCAAAAATGTCAGGTGAACAAAGGTGATAATTCATCAGTAACTACATCTTAATCAATTCATAATGTTATTTTTCAGTGCCGCTGATGGGACTACGGAACTTCACTTTTTCACCCTATGCCCCACAGTCTAATATTAAAATTGTCAATCAAATTAGACAGTTGATAACTTTTGTGGATTCATGAATCTCATCTAGTTGCAATCTGTGCATCGCATAATGCATTGTTCAATTCCATTTATGCATATGCATATATGCTCGAGCATGTATGGCAAGTGTCAGTTTAAAGGAAAGGCAAAGTTAAATTTCAATGATTAACATGGAACGATGGATGGTTGTTTACAGAAACAACAAACACATTTTTTAATAATTACGCTATTTAATTTCTTTACAATTATATTTGATCTTCATGCTTTTTCTTAAGCGGGCGCATGGCGATTTTCACCCTATGGTTCCCGACTTTTTTTCGCCAGGTAGGACAAAAAAAATGGGATCCAGGCGACGATATTTTTCCCCACTACAATACAAATTCATTCGAATTAAAAAAAATATATCCTTGTTTTATTCATAAATTATTGATTTCCAAATCAAAATTGGAATTAAAATTTTCCGCAACACTGGTTCGAGCCACTTTTTAACAAATTTGCGGTGTCTGGTCAATGTCGGCTTAAGAAAAAGCTTGCTGATCATTGTTGTGTATGAATTGGATTAATAACTGCTCTTTCACTAGCACTCATGAAATTGTACAAAATAATGCACAGTTAACTCAATTTAACGTTAACATAATGCATGAAAAGTGTAATTTGAGAAATTTGATTTTTTTTGCAGATTCACAATATCTAAGATTTCTAGAAAACACCTACACAGTTTCAATCAAAAAAAAAAATAGCAGATATGTGAAAACCATCTACAATTTCTGAGGACCATTGACATAAATATATATTTATGGCTTATTGATCGTTAAATGTGTTTATCATGTATTCAACATTCTATGGAAACCTTTAATGGACTATAACTTAATAATGTAGAATAAAGTATATTGAGGCATTAAATCCTTTAAAAACATGGTCACTGCAAATAATTGTAAAAGTTAAAACAAAGAGGACACATTTACGGCTCATGTCACATGAGGCAAAACAAGATAATAAAACATGTTGTCTCTCATTTATAGCCATAAGGTACATATTTCAGCAATTTAATAATGTCCCTTCTCAGTAATTGTACAATCAAAGCCTTAATTGAATACGCCAGTACAAGAAAACCCCAACTACAACAGCTCCCTTCTGTAAAATATAAATGCATACAAATTTCTAAAAAGCATTTCCATGTCTATGTCCCAATCACAGTGTCACATTTGACCTTGTAGTAGACTTTTTTAGACATTGTTAGATAATGTTTCTTGTGTATAGTTGCAACAGGAGCTCATGGAGTTGGGGTTTTCTTGTACTGGCTGTTTAAATATAGGAACTAAGTACCATTTAACAATTATCTAACAATGCCAAAAAAAAAATCAACTACAAAAAAAGGTAAAATGTGACTCTATGATTAGGAAATTGACATGGATGCTATATTAGGGACATGAATGCATTTTCAGAGATGTGTATGCATTTATACTTTATAAGTATAATTAACAGAAGGGAGCTATTGGAACAGCTCAGCTACGAAATTTTAATTTGGTTATGAGAAAAATATGAGCAATAGTAAAAAGTTGAAGCAATCGAACCATGCTCCTTTAATTGGTTAATACCACAAAGGTCACATAGTTTACCAGTTCCAATGAGAGCAAATTCATAACATGACTGATTTTTTATGAGGTGTTCCATTTGTCAGTACACAATAAATGGATAACAGTTCAAACCATTACATTGCTAATCATGAATGTGTTATTAACAATAAGGCCCGGTTCAGACTCCACTATCGCATAGAATATTCTATGCTGACGACAAAATGATGTAGGTTTTTCTAAGCAAAAAATTCTATACGATAGAGGAGTCTGCACTGGACCTTATGGATAATTCAAACTTGTGACACTTATCCATTCCATGTCCCAGGAGACATACTAAGCTCAAGTTCATCCACATTTGGTAAGTTTTTTCAGGATCTGCAGGGGTACTTTGCACATCAATTTCCCGGAAGATGTACTAAGCCCAACATCACCCACAAATGAGGTTTGTTTTGCATCCACGACGGCAATTTACAAATTTAACAGAAACTTTACACCTCATGAACGTGCAAATTATGTTGTAATGTCCGGATCTACGTTCATGACTTTTTGAGAACATGTTAAAAGTACATCCACAAATTGTATAATGTATACAGTGTATCTGAAGCAAACTTCAGTGTATTATTATTAAATGCATTTATAATGTCCTGCCAAAGTTGAGAACAAACAGGCCACAGTTGATAATGGAAAACAGAACTTGGCTGCTAGTCCTGTCAATACCAACTCAAGAGCAAAGATCCCACAGTTCATTAGTACTTGTTAACAGAACTTAGCTGATTAGATATATCAGTTGGTTGGAACACGGCTATTGGCGTCACCTCTGTTGATAGAACACAAGTCCAGTGTAACTTTAGTTGAATGAACACAATTTCAAGTCTATGCAGGACCAAATCAGCCATTATCCATTGCAGTGGGAATGAAGAAGTGAAGTTTTGCCAGGTACAAATTTCATCATGACTCCATGGCATCACCCCCATCTGGGAACAAATATGCAATCAAAGAAAATATCAGTAACTCACCCTGTCACATTTTGAAGCAATAAAAATCTCTCTCTAGAAAACAACATGCTCTTAGTTATTGAAAATATCTCTCTTTAGGTGCTGGGTTTGGAAGCTTTGATATACATAGCCTTTAAAGTAACATATTCAACACCTTTAAATTGCTATACTAATAATCAGAATGAGAGTGCAATAAAGTTGTATCTGCAATGGCTGCCACATATGTATGTAATACTTTATCACTAGAATGTAAATAATTCCTGAATATTCATATATTCTCTTGAAATGGTTCTTCAGGTGATGGTCTCCTACGGTCACCTGAAGATCTGTTTCAAGAGTCACAGACCCAAAAATGGACCTTATAAGTTATATAAAATTGCATACTGAGTTTATTATTTGCAGAATTTGCTCAAAACAGCCATTGTACCTTAAAAGGACTTTTAGCCCTAGTAAAACTTGAGTCACATCGTGTGTACCAAGCAAGGAATTTTTATAGGGGAATCAGGATACGCCGCCATCTTGTGTCGCTCATGGAGCAGATCTAGATTTAATGTGACTGATATCCAGGTAGATTGTGTCAATCTTCACTTGAAGCATATACAGTGTGTGCATTTTGCTCCATGCGCAACCATGTCTGCGTTTCAAGAAGCGTGTATTGCGACTTGCTCTGATCAAAGTGATCTGATCTAATCTGTTGCGAAGACTCTCGAAGTGAGGCACGCCGAGCCGTAAAATACTGGAGGTACAATAACCCTCCATGAGCGACAAATCAAGATAGATTTACGTGGCGGTGAAATCAAAATGGTGGCGAGTACCGATTCCCCTTTTTAAATTCCTTGGTACCAACCCTACTGGAAGTATCAATGGGACCTACCAGGAGTTTCTTTTAGTCTTTAGAGGCAAGTTAGCAATAATGTACTAGTTAATCAAGATTGGATAATTCTGTGGAGTGCTGAAGGGGTGATCACAATGATCCCCTTTTAAAATTCCTTGGTACCAACCCTACTGCCAGTATCAATGAGACCTAAACCTACCGCAGGAGTTTCTTTTAGTCTTTAGAGGCAAGTTTGCAATGATGTACTAGTTAATCAAGATTGGATAATTCTGTCGAGTGCTGAAGGGGTGATCACAATGATCCCCTTTTAAAATTCCTTGGTACCAACCCTACTGCCAGTATCAATGGGACCTAAACCTACCGCAGGAGTTTCTTTTAGTCTTTAGAGGCAAGTTTGCAATGATGTACTAGTTAATCAAGATTGGATAATTCTGTTGAGTGCTGAAGGGGTGATCACAATTAACCCCCTTTCATACATGACACTGCTAACACCAAGCGCTTGTTTTGGAAAAAGCGTCTTGCTTTTATTGAATGGCGTTGAACAAAAGAAGCACTTGAAATCAAGTGAAAATTAAGATTAATTCAAGACCAATCCAAGCGCAATCCAAGCGCTTATCGAGCGATAACCAAGCGTGACGCGCCCAACAAAAACACCCAAAGTACTCGACAGGCAACACTAATTGTTATACACCGCATGTCAATATTACGATTGTTTTGCGGTAAATAAAGAATTATCACCGTTAGAAAAAAATCGATTTGATATACATTAGCTTACATTGATTCCGTGGGTCAGATTTTTTGAGAAAGTCAATATCGAACGTCATTTCTAAAATAAATTCACCAGGCACGGGTGACGGGTCATGAAGTTTATAAACGTCTAAAAGACTTACGTTATGGGTTTTGTTCATCATGTTTAGATCTGAGACGACCCAGCGAGACCCCAATTGACCAATGATATTAAATAACTGATGTCGCGAGTTGATAAGCATGCCTAATAAGTTCCCGAGATCGAGTGGTCTGTGCGGTATATGAAGTTTATTTTAATCATATAGGCCTAATTTTTACCTGTCAAAAAAATTAAACTATATAGCAGTGGGATCCATGCTTAGTATCATAATTAATCTTTCTCCCGATGAACTTGAAAACTTTGGACGAAAATAAGACTGAAATAATGGTTCCGTTTCAATTTCGAGTGACATGAATGCGAAACAAATTTCGTGTTTTAATATTTCTTACTTTTGATTCAGTTGTCCTATTTCCCATTCTTTGGTCATTGTAGTCACTGGTCGATAGCATAAATCATATATCCTCAAATCTTCTTTTTATTAATCCAATTTCCAACGACCAAGGACCTTTGACTTTCACTATTAACTTTAAACAATCCCATTCTCAAAATTTGTTGAACTCATATCATCGCCGAAAGAGCGACATGAGTGGACATTCCAGGTACCCTGTATTTTTTGAACCACGTGGTCGAGCCACACAAATGGTAAAGTTTTATAAAAAAAAATATGTTTACCGTTCCCACATGGTGCATATTTTCTGCTGGACTTTTTTTTTTTTTTTGCAAAATTCAGACAAACCGCAGAAAAACAGCAATGCGGACAACTTTGGACCTTGGTTCGTATCACAAGAGGCTGAAAACCATTAATATTTTCCGTATTGCATGAGAACAAACAGAATATTTCTCACTCAGTAAATATACCTGAATCTTGCAAATGGCGGGGGAAATGCTTTGAAAATAGTACCTATTAGTATTATTGTATTTTTTTGCAATATTGAAGTCAATTTTAGTTTACCAGTTTTCCAGGCTTGAATGACATCTATGGGTGTCATTTCTTTCACCATAGCATAGTGCAACACACCAAAAGCAACACAAGTTGGACTGGTAAAAAGAGCTCATGATACAAATTTGTATCACAGAGGATTTCATATCATATAGAACGTTGTGTGATATGAAAATATCCCTTTCAGCTAGTAACCAAGCAAATTATTGCAGTTTTATCTCCCGAGTGATAAAACGTCAAATTACCCCATTTGATACAAGCCTTTACAAATAAATTTGTATCCTACACTATTTGATCTTACCGTTTACTTCATTAAACATAAACTCTTGCTGGTATTCTTTGAGGAACTGCGTGGAGCGTGATTCATCAAGGAAGAGGGAATATACTCGCTTGATATCATCGACTTCTACTTCCGTTCCCTGTAATAATGTTGGAAGACAAACGCATGTGTGATACAGTAATGAGTAAACCTTATGTGCAACATTTTCAAATGCAATAAGTGAAAGTAATTGTAATCTATACAAAGGATTAAATATTGCATTTGATAAATCTGAAGAAAATCGCTTATGTTTCATTTTTACCGATTCATGATCCACTTTTTATCCTCAAGGTCATTTCTATGAAAATCGAGTTAACTATATAGCTAGAAAGAACCTTGACTGGTGTATGTTACAAACCCCAAACCATTCTTTTAAACGTGCTTGAATTTTTGAGAAAATTGAGGAAATATGTAATTTTTCTAGAAGTAGCCTAGCTATGGTGATTTTTTAAATGCTGAAAAGCTTTATAACTTGAAAACAAAAGGTCAAAATCAAGTAAAATTTTCAACATGCATTTATGATGCACTCTTCATTTTATTTAGCTAGGAAAGAGGGGATGTTGTCTTCACATAAGAATCATGAATCGCACCTTTAATAAGGGTAGTTTTCAAACAAATTGCAGTTTTATTAGTTTAAGTTTTGAACAACACATTTTCAATTTCTTATATTTCTGTACAAAATTCCAACAAAAGCAATTCTTGATTGATTACCTATGAAGCAAAACCCCCTATTTAGGGAAAAACTGCAACGGAAAGGTATTTCAACATACCCGATCTCGATGGGTTCTATGGACTTTAGGTAACATCACTAGGATGGACACAAAATAAGTCTGTTGCATGGCACCCTCCAGAAGGGCGGCAAAGTAATTGCAGGGGTCAAATTTCACAATTGGTCATATTTTGTTTAAAACTCCTCTCATCAAAACATGTTCCTCTCATCATGAGGGGCTAAAAAATTATACCTTTTCAAGGGTAAGAAGACCCATCTCTGATGAAGGGTTTTGAGTTATATCCAAAAACATGAAAGGTAATCCAGAAATGTTCTTCTTTCAAATATGTCTACAACTCTACATAAAGAAATATTTTCCAACGTCTTTGATCAATAGCCTCTATGGTATAAAGCAAAACTCCCCATCTACAGTGGTGCAAATAACAGAAACTTTATCTTGACCTGTAACCATAGTAACGATTGATCTTAGACCAGGCCTGTCTTACACATTACAAATATTATTTGTACATATAGTTTTGCAAGACAAACATTTTGAGACCATTTAAAAACAAATGGGCACTTCTGAAATACTTCAATAAGCCAATCTTATGACCCTTCAGTTCAGTTTCAGTTCAGTTTTGTTATTTCCATAAACAAAATGATAAATCACACATTTACAATATCACATATAAATGATTTAAATAAAATAATAGACAGAACAAGACGTTATGGAGGAATAGGCTGAGCGGCCAATAAGGCCTGTAAATAGCCTACCCCTTTAAACAATAAACAGTATAACTAAGGAACAGGTAAGAAAAGAAATAACATCACGAAGGACAAGACAAGGACATGCTCAAAGCTCGTTACTTATACATGTCTAATAGAATTAGTTTGTATTTTTGTCGGAAAGATTTCACGGAGCAGGAATTTTTTAGATCTTTTGATAGTGAATTCCAAAGAACGGGACCACTTGTTCGGACGCCACGATCGGAAAAGGATTTTTTGTTTTTGGTTGTATTAAAATCATTAACTTGTCTTGTTGAATATTCGTGAATGTCAGATCGCTTTGTAAAATAGTTACTGAAAGCTGCAGGTAGGTCGTTAATTGAATACTTATACATAAATACTCCAAGTTCCATCTTATACATATCACTAACTGTAAGTACATTATTGGACAAAAATAAAGGACCAGTATGACTTCTATAGTGGGAGCCAGATACTGTTCTTATGGCCCACTTTTGAAGCTTGATGAGTTTATCTAGGTATGATTTACACGTATTTCCCCAAATAAGTATTCCATAGTTAAGATACGGTAGTATTAATGAGCAATATAAAGTATGTAACACTCGTTTAGGAATAGAATATTACAGTTTATTCATGACACCAATATTTCTAGACACTGTTTTCAATATGCAGTCAATATGATTTTTCCAAGTTAGGCACTCGTCAATTATGACACCTAAGAATTTTGTATATTTGACTTTTTCCAAAAATGTTTCATTTAAAATCACTTTAATATCTTCTGTTGCTGAAACCATATAGGGTGTTCCTAAGATCATGTAATTTGTTTTGCTTGCGTTTACAGATAATTTATTACCTTTGAACCAATTACTTACTTCATTTAATTCACCATTTATCAAGTTCAACTTACTGCTAATGTTTCTATGTGAATAGAGGATAGTGGTGTCATCAGCAAACAGTATAAAATCTAGCACATTTGACGTATAAGTGATGTCATTGGTATGACCTTTCATGTTGTTGGATATAACTCATGAACCATTCATCAGAGATGGGTCAAACTATTCCTTTTCTGCTTCCTTTTGACGAGAGGAACATGTTTGGTTTTGAACAAGATTTGACCAATTTTCAAATTTGACCCCTACATTGACTTTGCCCTCTTCTGGCAGAACCCTGTGCAAATAGATTGATTTTGTGTCCGGCATAGACTAGTCACCCTAGTGAGGTTAGCTATGGTCCATAGAATTCATCTATGCAGGGGATGTTAAAGGAGCTTGTCCAATTTTTCAAAATTAAAAATTAAGTTTTCAATTTTATATGAAGGATCACCACTAAAGTTGTTTCAGTTTCAAATTTCAGTTGAATTGGTCAAACCGTTTTACAACCAATTTTGTATTTCAGAGCTGCCTATACTTAACTGTGTAATCTAATTATGGTTACCATAATTAGCACATTTTCACCAATATTTCCAAAACAAAAACATGTTTCAGCCATCAAATTTCACATGGATTAAGAGAAAAATATGAGAAATATTTTGGTACCTAGATCTCAAAAACTTTGAAAAATAAAGTTCAAGCAATGGGACCTACAATCAGGGAAAAAAGTTGCTGGAATACTTGAATCTTTTCAGGTGCATTCATCCGTTTAAAACACTGGAAATTACAGTAACAGATGGATAAAGTTGAAGGCAATGAAGAACTCTTCTCTTCTGACCATCCCCTTCCTCACCCCTGTTTCAATGTTGGATGTAAAAATGCTCCTTGTGTCCGAATCAACATTGAGTGGGGGACGGGGAAAACGTGCAAAATCAATGACATGCACAGATAATTGTGCCAAGACCGTCTTGCCTGATTGTAGCTCCTGTAAGTAATTTCCGTTACACATCAACATGTTTTGCTCCTTGGGTAGGTGGAACACTCTTTCAAGGCTATAGTATAAAAACAAATTGGCCCGTATTCACAAAAGGGGAATAACTTTATTCCAAGAATAACTTTTTATTTCTTCCATTGGTGATGCCGTATTGTATTCACAAATGAAGAATAAAGCTATTCCTCAGGCTAGTTCTCCCAAGCTGTATCTAACTTAACTTATGGCTCTAAACGATCTCTATTTCAAGAATGAAAAATCCAGGAATAAAGTTATTCCTAGAATAATTTTTGTGAATACGGGCCTTTGAGAATAACATTATATAATAATTCTATTCCATTTGAAAAGCAGGTGTGGGTACTTGCCTTTCGCTTCCTGCATACAAGGCTGGCTGCTGTGATCAGCTGGATGGCGTATCTCAGTGACGTCTCCAGCCCGATTCTTGTGAGTACTGTAATGGCATCCTCAGACATTTCAACATCTTCTTCTTCACATCTGTGTAAGATATGGACAAAAATGGGGATGGATTCCTTGAGGTATTTCCTTCCATCTACAGGCACTATTTGAATAATCCACTTACAATTCAACCACCTATAGAAGATTTTGGAAAGGTTTCTCATGCTTGGGCACTAATTTCATTTGAAATTTAGCATGACTATTATATGTGACATGGTATAGCAAAATCTGGCAGAATTGGGCAAGGCTAAAAAATAAGAAAAAGGCAAACATAATGGCGACACACCACAATAGAGCTTCCCATTGACTTACTGTACAAAATGGCTTCCTAAAAACACCCGAGAACTCAATAATAAAGCAACTGGTTGCTCCAACACTGCCTTTTCTCAGATGATTATGATCTATAACACAAAATGATAATTTGCAAAATCAGATATTGATTAGATAATATTAAAGCAGGCTTTTAAGGTGTAGGCCTACGTAAAATATATAATTTGATTAAATCAGATATTGATTAGATAATATAGAAGCAGCCTAATTCTTTGGAATTTCTTTATCATTTTCTTTATTTTATTAAAATTTCATAACTTTGGTTAGGAATGGTTATTTGAGATAAAACAAAAATCTTTAGAAAGAGCAATGTCAATATTTTTATATTATTACAAAAAAGCAATTTCCATCTCTGCCCAGATGAGCCTGGTTTTGCCATACCATGTCACATATAAATGATTGATTGAAATTTTTCATTAAGAGAATATAGCTGTCAAGTTCACCAGTACATTTTGAATTCATACTTCTCTCTCTACTCCACAACTAACTTCTGCTAAATGTAGCTGTGATACTGAGTACTGTGAGCACTGTCATGATGGCAGTAGTGATACTCTTTGCTGTAGTAAGCAGTCCCAAGCAAAACGGTATTACTTAAAAAATCAAAACATGTTTAAAATCAATACATGTTTGAAAATAAGTGGTTGGATAAGACAGCACACTCTAAAATTTCAAAATAATACAAATGTTTTGATTCTACACAAAACAATTAGTCTGACTCGCTAATAATTGTGTTCAATTTCTGCACTATTAAGGATGATAATACTTAATTGTCACAATTTCCAGTCTAATAAACAGTATGAGGCATAAAATAGCATGAGGAAAAAACGACTTACTGATACAAACAATACATCAGTATTTTACAGTAAATCTAAGAGGTTCATGCATGTTTATACATACTTTTAGTATAGTTTTTATATGGAAAAAGCTTGGTTGAACTTCATTCATAAATATCTGGTAAATTGACAAAATGTCAACATTTGAGCGAAAATAATACCATCACTTTTAACTCGCCTTTTTAATCTTCTTTGATTTCAATGTGTGAACCTCACACTAGAATAAACTTTCTGATAAGAAGAACAAGAAACGGTTAAAATCAACCCCTCAAAGATACAAAAATATTGCAAAATTAAAAAAAAAAAAAAAAAAACCAGAAAACTAGGAGGAAACATTAAATCGCCTGTACTTTTGTATAAGGCTAAAAAGTAAAAAAAAAATGGAGGAAATGTTTCAATCGGATAAGAAATTTATCCCACCAAGGATCTGTATGACTAAATATTCTACTATTCAGCTGACAGATGACGATGGACAGCATACCTTATGGTGAGGATCTGTTTGAGTTCTTTTTCTGAGTATGGACATGTTGTGATGATGAGCAGTCTGTCTAAGAGATCTATTGGGATTCCATGCGGACCTA
>JXSR01S019940.1:18565-36773 GCA_000969725.1 Ophiothrix spiculata | reverse complement strand
CTTAGCTATATTTGTGCCAATTTTCAAGTAGCTACCTTTAATAAAACAAAAGTTATGATACAACAGGTAGAACTTTTTGAATGACCCTCGTATATGATTTTGTTTCAGGTCCAAAATAATTGAAAACTAACATTCTCAAGAGGTAATATAGTTTGAACTGTGCTAGAAATGCCATACTGTGAAAAACCAGAGAGGTGCTAGTAAAACCAAAGTCTCACATGTCCTTTTAGCACCTATGCGTCATAGCATGACCTGAATTATACAGTGACATTTTACCTCATGAGTTATCAGAATAGATCTCCTCTAGTTGCACATAGCAATGATCTACTTGAGCATCTGGAAAAATGCTACGTTTCCGATCTTCTCTCTCCCCTATGCGCTATTCAATTTCAAGCCTTCTTGACTTGCCTATTTATCTAAATGACCCATTTTGTGTTTTGAAGTGCCCGGGCATTTGAGCAAATAGTAAAACTTATTGAGGTTTTACAGAGACACAAACTAATGCCACACATCTGTGAATTCTATTGTCGGTCTCTTCACTTGTCAGTTCAAAAAGTCAATATAAACATTCTTGAAAAGCTGGCCCAATGTTTATGTCTTTAGAATTGGAATTTGGAGTGATGTGGCTGCTCATCAGTAGCAGAGTTGTCCAGATAGCAGCCTCATGAGGCCCAGAGAGGTGCAGGAATATGAAAAACCAGTCAAATAACAAGAAATATCTTTGAAAAGGACAGTTCTTACTTCAAACATTCTTTAAAATATCCACATTGGCTTGACACTAGTCTCACAACCTAAAACTTTCTCTCTCACACACACACACACCCCCACACACAAATATCTTACTTAATTTCAAATTACGGATATTACACAGTATATCACCTGTCTGTATTTCACTCGTATAAACCTCATGTAAAACAGTAAAACATTGTCCTAGATGCTTGCCTTATATCCCTGACTACATGAAGACGTAAAGATAATCTAGCCACTGTGCAATGCTATTGTAGAACTTATATTTTTATTATAGTGTGTAGCAGTTATACTGTAAAACAAGTAATATTTGCTAGCAATTTAATTTTGCTAATACCCCAAAATCGCAAAATTAATTTGCCGCTAATATTAATAATATACAATGATTTCAATGGCATGCAGATGCAATTAGTGAAATTAAAATGCCGCCAAAAACCCCAGATTCTGAAATTCGCAAAATTTTCTTTTCGCAAATATTTCTTGTTTTACAGTATACAAGTTGCGTATGTTTAATGAAACAGGCTTCTGGTATGCAGGCCACATACATACATACATATAGTATTGATAATGTGCCTTGTCAAAAATATTCAAAGCGCATGACAATATAACTTACAACTACAAACTAAAAACAAATACAATCTTAAACTACAGGTTCTAACAAAATGGCATCATCAAAACCAGATAACAATTGGCAAACTGGACATTTAAAGGCCAAAAGTGAATTTAGTAAACTTTGGAGACAGAATTGATTTCAAAATATTCAGGTCAGAATACATCTTACCCAAAAGCTACACTTCATAAAAATTCCAAAATATTTATGTGAAAAAAAGGGAAGACTGGTGCTAAAATTTAGGAGGGTTAAACAAAGTGAAACATTCAGATAATTATAGAGCATGATGTAGCATTTGAATCCCAATGTCAGTGAACTTTTCCATTTCCATTTCATCATACAATACAATTTTTGAAATTCATTATAGCCTTGCATATATAGGCCTAAAAACAAAATTAAATGCTTACATCATGCTTGTTTGTGAATCATTGCAATTTGAGATTTCTTTTGGCTGCAGATGACATGTGTTGAATATTTTTTGTTCGTTTTGTTTTTGTTTGATAGTTTGAATAGTTCAGGTTATATCATTGCTTACTAGCGGATTTGTAAGGTGAGAGGTTTAGAATTTTTACATTTAATTTTTTAAAAAGAATATGTATTCCACACAATTGCCATGATGAACCACAAGATAGGATTGGATAGCCACAATTAGTATATCTATTACTCCACAATTAGACCACTGTTTTAATAATTGTAGCACAAATCATGTGTATGATGTTGACCACTTAAATATAATAACAGAAACAAACATGTGGTCTCTAATGTTGTGGTCAAAAAAGTAAACCTGACTCCATGATCAGTGAGCGTAAACCAGATGACAACGAAACAAGCAACAAGTAAATGTCATGTCAAACATAAACCTAGTTTGGGCTCTAAAATGACACATTTGGCAACTCCTATGAGATTCAAAGCAGATAATGTAATTACAGAATTGGAAGCAGTTATAAATGTTAACATGCTTGAGAATTTCGCTGTCAAGGAGTTCCTTTTCTAAACACGGAGTGAGGTGACCTTTGGATCAACACCATTACCTCCTCAAGTACCTCGCTCTCTCTGCAGGTATTGTCATGCATTTAACATATGGCAGGAATTTGTCACCTGCATCTAAAAGCACAGGTATAATTTGTTGTTAAAATGGCATTTAGTCCTTCGCTTTTGAAGGGGTTACACAAAATAGACGTTTGTGATATTTGTAGTTTGTGCAGTTTATTGCTCAAGATGTTGACTAAACTTTGATCAACACCAAATAGGTGGGAATTATGAGGCTTTTCTTCATCCGCAAGTAAACATAATCCCAGTTACACGCGTGTCGTAGATGCAGTTGTGTTGTCCAGCTACACACGCGCTTATCTGTATCAATTCACGGCGTGAAGAGGCCCGCCTATTTGGTGTTGATCAAAGTATATAAATGCACCATGTCGGGTGATATACTGTAAACATATGGTATGTATACATATTGGATCAGAGAGTAGAAGTCTTTGTAGAAGAGACTGATGTGTTGATACTTTTCTCATGATTATCAATGGTTCATTCATCTTGTGTGAGACAGCAGAGAAGTTTGGGGTCTGTAGTAGAGATTGATTTGATTTTTTACACATGAATAACTATCAATTTTATTTTTCTTTGAAATGCTCTGAAATGTTTTTTAAACAATGTTCTATGCATTTAAATGAATTGCATGAATTGTGCTCATTTGTAAATTTGAAGATCAGTCTTTGTCAAAATTGGCATGAGTGGAAACAAATAAATTACCAAAAAAAAAAATGTCTGAGAGACCCCTTCCTCTTCCTAGATCCTGATCATTTTCAGTCCCAATTAATCTCATTTTGTGCAAGTTTCTGACAAGTGTTTGCTCATATTTTCTGCAATTTAATAGCCTTTCACATGTGTACACAAAAACTCCAGAGAGTAACTTTGAATAGCAAGTCGAGGGCATAGAAGTATTTAGAAATTTGTTCATATCAACTTTTAAATGGGCGTTCTAGAGGAGCCATTGGCAAGAATTATTAGGAGAGCAATACTCCTTTGTACAGGACTGTAGGTAAATATTTAAAGAAGGAATAATAATATTTGCGTGAATTATTACTGTGTTAATGATATTACAACCTTGTATAGATTGTTGGGTAATCTGCACTTTGAAGCCAACTTTAAAATTTGCTTTTGTTTGAAGGTGCATTTGACAAAATCTAGGCAGACCTTTTTGCTGTACTGTGTTTTTTTGGCTGTAAGTGGTTTTGGTAGCTGTTGCAGCTTCAGTCTGGCTGTCAGATTTAAAAAGTTTTTAAGGCAAGTGTAAAGCGAGACTCAATGATTATATGTATCGTTATGAGGCTAAATTTCACATTACTATTGTGTGTTGAAAATATTTGGTTATTTATGTATATTTTCATTTTGATTAAGTTTTGTTCAGTCAAGGATCATAATTTTTTTTAAAGAAAATGTTTCAAAAGCTTACATACATAATTAAATTCTTTTTTTTAATGAACTATATTTCAAATATTTCAAATTTGCAGACAAACTTGGTACACAATTCACAGGTTGTCTACATTGGAAATAAACCTAGGATTTACTCTGTGTGCTGTCATGATCTCTGACATTAGAGTTTGATTCAAATGTTGAAACTCTTTTGATCTCTTTCAGATTCATTAAACTTTAAAACATCATGATATGCATGCTGATTCTGTGTGACTGAACTTGTATGCTTCAATCCTCACATTCTTCCAAAGTAAAATTAAATTGAACTCAAACCATTGTATTTGGTGTGTCAAGTTCAAATTATACCACAATTCTCATTAAAAGTACAGTAAATTCAATTTTGGCCAGTCAGTAATGGTAAAAGTGCAATTTCATTATTGGGCATCAATGTGTTTTAGCCAATTTTGCGACCCCTGCTCTGAGCCGAAGTGCAGTGACCATGCAATGAGGGAAAAAGACTGAGTAATGATGATAATTGGGTTCAAATTGTCTATATAAAGCGGGTATAGTTTGTAATAGGCCTGTAAAAGAACCATTTCCCATCAAGTTTTATGAGGGAATTTATATATATTTAGGGAGCAAATGCATTAATTTGTACCAGCTTGTTTTGAAACAATATTAATATTGTAGCTTATTGTAAATGTATGTGAAAAAAGCACAATCATCACTTTATTTTAGTCTGTAATCAGGTGTTCCGAGAATACTCTATGACGTATAGATTCATTTGTCCAAATGAGTCAGTGTTGTTGTCAATTCATATAAAAAGGGTGGTTTACTCTCAAAAACCCGACTATTTGTTTGTACAGGAATACATGGAATTGCAGTCAGAAATAGAAGCATTTTAATGCCAAGAATTTCTATTTCATTAGTGCATTTCCGCTGTTTATGATTATCGGCTGGCATTCGTGATTTTATCAGTTTTCTATAATTGTTGGACAGTCTTCCGTAACTCCTTGTGACGCCCACAAGTCCTATGGGAAGTTACCCAGTGTCCTGAGTGGTAAGTATTTACCATTTGAAAATGGGGTACAATCTGATTAAACTCAGCTTACTGCAAGCCCAAAGATAGCCACAGCATTTATGGAACCTGAAAGTGGACCTTTTGCATCCTTTTGGATCTAATCCTTGTGAAATTAAGTTTCTTGGAGACAGTCAACCTTCCCCTTTTTGGTTATGAACCTATTGGATCAGGAGTTACTACAGTTTGAAAACATAGGACCATTTACATTTCTTTAATAATTTACATGACAATTGCATGTTGATTTCTTATGTTATTTTTTTACTTGCAGAATTTGAATTATCTATATGAAGAATTACACAATTCGTAGCTGACAGAAGTTTGTAAAAGGTAAGCTTATTGCTTCTCTTATGTGGCCAAGTTATCATAAATTATTGGTAGTTCATCCGTTAGCGTATAAGGTTTCTTTTTAAATTTTACAAAGGACTATAACATTTCATTCATGAACTTGCGGAATAAAATCTTAACTCAACATTTGTGATTGCTTTATTATCGCACTATTGATTCACTTCATAACTTTATCAGTTTTTACCTATGATGATGTGAGCCTCTCATGAGATGATGCGCCATGGAAAAAGTTGCACTTTTAGTGACCATTTACAAGCACTTGTTAATGGTGACCTCAGACAAAAAAGGGAACTTTTGACCTTTTTCCTGTGAAAATTAAGTCTGCATGCTATGTCACCGTGGTTGATCAATCATATTTGTTGCAAAAAAAGGTATTAACTTAGTATTTTGAGATCAGAGAGGAGGTCTGAAATTTTAGTTAATCTTGTTTTACGTCAGGCCCCCCTACAAAAAACAGTCCCTTGGTATAGAAACAAAAATGTCTCTCATACTTTAAATCTTGATACGAGACTACTTCTCATGATGATTATGGTGGATTGTAGTCAAACTGATTGACTGATGTGTAAGGCAGTAGAAGTAAATGTACCCCATGCAACTACTCAGATCAATGACCACTACTTCCCCACAAGTACTTTCCCTTTTAGGCTTTGATGTAACCAAAGACAATATTGGCATCAAAGGCAAAGTATCCTGTCCAACTTCAGAGTCATATTCATAGGAGCATACTCCAATGGGAAGTTCATCCTATACCTACCCTGGGCTTAGATTACACAATTTGTTTAAGTTACAAGAAGTGCCTTTGTATCAAATGTTTTTGTAAGAAATTATCCCATCCACTGATATGTAATGCCCAATTACTGAAAGGCACGTCAACCTGGCTTGATCTTGTTAGGACTCTTAGGTATTATTACTATCCTCCGGTACAAAGTTCTGGTATGTATCATTAAGGAAATCAAGTTTAAACTTGGGAAGTGTATGATGATGTAGCTTTAAATGTCTCGGTCAGCTTTAGTAAATTACAGTAAGATACAGACTTTAATAATTGTGTGAGGAGTGGTGACTTTTAGTTTAGTATCACACAGTTGTTATTAACAAGTATGGTTTAAGAAAACAACATATAATTGAACAAATCAAGGACACCCAAAATGTGTAACTTATTTATATTCAATTCACACCATCGTAACAGTCAAGAGTTCTTGAGAAACAAAATACCATTTAGTAAATATGCAACCTTAAAGCAACGCTCTCCTTTTGAACATAATTAACAGTTTCCTTGCATGTTGAATGTATACATTATGCAGTAGAAGAATTCTGTGTTTCCTGATCACGTTTCCTCAGCATTGATCTTCAGGCATACGAGGGCATGATACAATCATGTGTGTAGAATATATCTGACGCGTGTGTATACGTAATTGTGTCGTGACTCGTCACCCGTGTAGGCCAGGTCATATCAACAAACTAAATGTTGTCATATAACACACGGAGTGTGATACTTTCCAGGTTGCTTATGACTGATTTTAAGTAAGGTATGTGTGTTTTTTCAAAGTTTTTCATGTGGAATGGATTCATTTATAGTGTTGTTGTTGATACAGTGTTGATGCCTGTCATTCTTTGCATAGAAATGTAGGTTGTGGTATGTTCAGCATGTTATCAACACTTAATATGGAGTCTTAAAGAGACTTTACTTGTAAATATCTGTTGGGATCTTGGAATTATTTTGACTACCGGTGCACAGATCTTGCCTTCAGAACCTGTGCCTTCCAGAGAAGCTGCCTCAACAAGTCTTTGTGTAATAGAGAGTTTGCACAACAAGATATTTACCATATTCAAGGATTCTGTTTTAGCATGCTGTGTTCATACTATACTGTATACTAGTGGTTACTTGCTGCTGTTAGCCTCTTTTATTAAGTAAAATTGCCACTCATTAAATCCTCCTCAAATCAACTTCTTCAATATACTGGACCAAAGGAAATTTTAAAGGGGGAATCTGGATTCGCTGCCATCTTGTGTCGCTCATAGAGCAGAATTTTGTACCTCTGCATATATTCGGATTTTGGCCCAATATCCAGGCAGATCGTGTAAATCTGCACTTGACGCATATACAGCGTGTGCATTTTTTCACGCACAAACCGTGTCTACGTTTCAAGTAGCGTGTATTGCGACTTGCTGTGATCAAAAAACGCCAATTTTCCTGCTAATCCGTTTCGAAGACTCGGAAGTGTCGCGAGCGGAGATACAATAGCTTGCCCTCATGAACAACAATCCAAGATGGCTGCCATACCGTAGGATTTACAGTCAAATTATAATGGCGGCGAGTCCATATTCCGTTATATAATTTCCTTGACTGGACCACAACTACGAGGGTCATTCAAAAAGTTCTACCTGTTGTATCATAACTTCTGTTCTATTAAAGGTAGCAAATTGAAAATTGACAAAAATACAACTACATATGTCATCTACACATAGTGAAAAAATCGTAATAATACCTTTTCTAGAGTTTTGCAGGTGATCTAAGAACCACAGCAAAGTTTGATACACCGGAAACCGGTGAAAGTATGTGCAACATTGCTCAAGTACAGTGAATTGAAAAAGCATAATCATAATATAGTATTGCTAAACAGTGAAAATTTTATAAATCATAAGAATGAACATGCAAAAAACATGGGATGATTAAAAAAGCTGACCAAAACTGAAAATAATGGTCATTCACAATCACAACAATAACAGGAACAAATCGCCCCTGCAGCAATATTATGAAAATCACCAAGGACACAGTTTACGAAGAAATTGACCTTAATTAAACAAAATGTGAAATGGTGGCATTATGAAGCTTTATATTGTATTACATTTTCATAGTTGATCAAAAGGGGAACTAAATTCAATTTGTTGTCAGAAAATGTGGAGTAGTACCTTTAATTGTTGTTTTTCACATAAAAACGCACATGGAAAAGTCGGGCTATAGAGAAACACACAATGCTGATATTCGTAACCTGAAAGGGTACAAAACATCCTTTCAAATATTGGGATTCTGGGTAATTTTTATCAGTACCAAGTTTACTTTATCAGTGACAAATGATTTGCTGGACTGTTAGGAACACTTTCATTTCAAATTTGTTCTGTAACTTTCATAAATTTTGGGAATACAGATGGTTGTTCATCCCTTAGCTGCACATATAGTTTCAGGTGCAATGCCATTGGATATTTCACCCTTTTCCGGTGTACCCAAACCTTACTGTGGCTTTTAGGTAACTTACACAAATCTAGAAAAGATATTGATATGATTGTTTCACCATATGTAGATGACATTCTTAGATATTTTTTTGCCAATGTTCAAATAGCTACCTTTAATAAAACAAAAGTTATGAAACAACAGGTAGAACTTTTTGAATGACCCTCGTATATTAGAAAAGAAACACTAGTAATGTAGTAATTAGAGAATGAATTGAGAATTGAAATGAAATTCTGTTTCTCTAGATAGCCACCAAATTCTGACTTAACCTTTTACGCAGTGTCATTTATACACATAGGTCTACTATCTCGGGCTGTGACACAGACTAGTAATTAGAGAATGAATTGAGAATTGAAATGAAATTTTGTTTCTCTAGTTCAAACTGTTTGAAAGAGAGAGGTACCTGCCAATTTTACATTTTTGTCTGTGCCGAGCATCGCAAGTCAACCTTTTGGTTCCCTTAGTATGGACGCATGGTCTAAAAACCTTTCAGATGCATGAAAAACTTTCAGAAGAAGTTTGACTTCATCTGTCTACCTGATATTCCCCATAAGCTGTGTATGGTATTATATGTACAGGCTAGACATGCATGTCATGCTTATCAACTAGAAAATCACAGGCTGCGATCTTTCCTGAAAGACCTCCAGGACTATATTATGTTCTTGCTCTCATACATTTTCTAGGAGCTAGTTAAAAAGGGCAGTTTAGTTTAGTTTAATTTAATCTTTCTTTATTCTGGATAAAAACTCTTTCAATACATAAGTACTGGTCTCCCAAGAGGTCCAGAAAACATTTAAACAATTTATATACATGTGTTCAATGTGAACAATTATTATATGAAGAATATTATAAAATATGCGTAACAAATTTACATGGATATACAAGGAAAAACAATAAATGAAAATTTACATACATGTATTTAAAGCACTTTTAAAGTCATTCAAACTCATGTTCAAAATGTTTGTGCGAATATCAACAGGAGAAAATAAAATGGCTAAAATGTCAGTGCAAGTCAAGGCATAGAATGTCATCTAGTTCAGATATTTCACAATACAAATGAAGTACACTGAACCAAACAATTGTGATGTACAAGCAAAAAACAAATCGGTTTGTCAGAATGATGGCAGTTATCTCTTAAATTGTCACTTGGAATCTGGGACATGAATTCCCTAATCAAGATGGTAGCTATTTAAACAGCATCAATGTGAACGTTTCTCCATTGACACCCTATGGAATTTATGGGGAATTAACAACGCATTTTCATCCAAATGGTGTTATATATGCCGTAGAATACACTGTGCGCATCTTATCTCGGGGGAAGAGATAATGACCATCTTAATATAGAATCTTAATATAAGTCTGCAAGCACTGAGTTCGTTCACCATGATGCGTTACCTGACCTCTCATTTAGCGTCATGTTATTTCAAGGCTAAGATAATCGTCATTGGGCTGGCTCTTATTGACACTGAGATGCATATATCTGTTCATTTATGCCCGAAGGTAAATTGTGTTTTTTGATAAATTGTGTTCGCGATATGTTACATTTAATGTCTGTAATTTTTAACACAGGGTTTTTGTACCTTAAGCGAGTGTACAGCTTTAAATTGTGCCGTATTTCTTTATTGTGAGATTTTGCCTCATAGTATATGTTTTGGTACTTGTCGTTTATTTGCTTCATTATTTTGTTGAAATTGGATGAGGTGTGTCTCAAAAAATCTTTGGAAAAGGCGTGTTTCTGTATCTCCTGAAACTTTGAACTTTTCTTGTTATTTCTTCCAACTGAAACTTTTCTTAGAAAATCTGGGAAAAAAACATGCTTAGTTTTATATAAACATTTTTGATATCAAGTAGTGAATTATCCTCAATAAGTGTAGCCACTGAGTGAACATTTGATATTACTGTGATGGCCTTACTCATTAATATGAATCCTAACGATTTCGTAACTTTTTCTGTTTTTAACCTGTCTCTTCAAAAAGGGAAGGGTGGAAAACACTTGTTTTGATCAGGATTTGGACCAGGGACCTCCTGTTCACCAAGCGAGTGATACCCATAACAAACAACCACTAAGTCACTACCTTGGGAGTGATTTGGTCCCTGCATATCTGCACATGTCATAACCCCCATCTGTGACATATTTGGACTTTTGTATGATTTGCTACAGTGAGGTTTAGTGAGATATTGATCCGTTGCAGTTTCTTTATATTATTCAGACCACATTTATAGGCATATCTCTCTTGGTTACAATATTGACTTTGAATAAAACATATCACCTCAGTTTGTCATTCACGCTTGTATTCATTAAAGTTATTCTAGGAATAACTTTATTCCTGGATAGGCATTCTTGGAACAGGATAGTCCACAGTCCTGGACTAAGTTGGATTTTATAAAGCCTGGAATAACTAGTCCTTGGAATAACTTTATTCTTCTTTTGTGGATACCAAATGATGTCATCAATAGAATAACTAAAAAGTTATTCCTGGAATAAAGTTATTCCCTTCTTGTGCATATGGGCTTCAATGTCTAAATGCACAGTGCTCATTGATGAGTACAAGACATTGGTGAAAAGGCTGATGTTTTTCCACTTGACTTTACAAGATGCACTCGCAGTCTGCTCTTTAGCTGAGAATTCCAAAAATATATGGACTTGTTCGAGCGTGCTTCATCCCACCCCCTCCCCGCTAAATACAGTCTACCTCTAGAGAAAATGGTTGAGCTTCATCCTCTACTGTCCAGTGGAAACATGTCATCTAGCAGATTATGTCATACTTATTTCCTATTAAACAGACTATAGTTCTTTGTCAGCTAGAGATCCTATTAAGTTGCAGGGTACGTTTAAATTGCATTTTGAAGAATTAGTAGCAGCATTTTTCTCTCAGGGTGTTGGATTTCATGTGTCATAGTGAATACATCATGTTCAGAATAACAAAATATGAACAACTATGCATAAATGTGCACGAGTAGATTATTTATATTCCAAATATGTAAGCTTTATGTAGGGTCTTTTGAGAGGCTCCACTGTCACAAGACAGGATTTTTCCAAATTAAGTTTGCTATGATCCATGAAGAAACTTTTTCCTTTGTTCTAAATTCGTTTAGCTTTGTTTTGCTTCATGCTACACCTATGAGTTTATTATGGTTGTCATACTCATACTACATTTGTGATGAATATATAATTTAATAGGATGTTATAGTTCCTGCTTTACAGCTAGAGCTGATTATCTTCATTAGAACTGGGCCAAGACCCAGTTCGTGTGCGTGGGATTAATAAATCAAGCAGTCTTTTCGAATTATCTGTAAAAGATTATGTTTCACTTTAAATGTTTTGCATTGCCTTGTCTATTATCCAGGTGCAAAAATCACTTGTCATCAGAGAGCATACAAAAAGCACTATTAATGTTGGGACTGATTCTCAAGTACACTATCACGTAGATGGCTTATTTGAACACATTTGTTGTAAAAACAATCAGAGAAACAATTAAGCTTAATTGACGTAGGTAAATTATATATGTATTTATCCACTGTCCAAGCACATAATGTTATTACTTCCAGTATGTATTGACTGACCAACTCTTAAAAATGTGACTGGCTATTGAAATTTTGAAGATTTTGTTTGTTTTTTAACCTGTGTTTTGAACTTTTCAAGCCTGTTGTCCTTGTAATCAAATTGTTTTGGTCCATACTCATCGAATGTCTGAATCTTGGCTATGGCACTGGATATGGTACTGCACATATACTAGTTTATTTTCCTGGTACCTTTAACTCTCTCTCTCTTTCAAACAAAACTGACCCTATACAAGTGGCTCCCCATGTTATATCTAACCTAAAATGGTATGATTTTTTGACTTGGGTTGTGCATATCAGTACTCATCACAACAAGGTAGAGTTTGCACACTTAAAAAAATATAACCCATCATGATGTTTTGACAGCCACAACAGCTTCAGACATTCTAAAGTACCTGAAATACTCAGTTTCTATGGTAATGCCTGTGTCCATTGACATATCCAAGTGCCCCTTCCTTCCCACCCTCCCCTTCCCCTGCACGAGTTAGATAAATTAAGAACAAGGAAGCAATATGTTTATAATCTCAACATATTCACTGTTGTCAAAGTCCAAACGCAACCTTTCGACAAAGCTAGCTCTACAAATTTGATTATCGATGGCTAGTAGCCTGTGTAAATAGTTGATATGTTAGTTCCTTCATCAAGAAAAACAGGGAAGTTATATCTCACTATGAATATCTCTGTATCGAACTTGTTGTACTACTGCAGGCAGGGCTAGTAGGTGACGAGACATGATAATTGGCTTCTCTGTTTGAGCTGCTATTAATGAACCTGTATCTTGATCAGAAATTCCTGAAGCCAGAAAGGGATGTACCTGCTTGTGGAATGACCTCAAGTGTCTTAGATTTCAATTTTTTAATAGACTTGGTTGTGAGATTCTATTGTTTTGCATGATTTAGGGTAAGTTGAAATAGCCACATAACAAATCCTTGATATCCCATTGCAGTTTGTGAGATTTGCTATTTAAGTGTACTTGTTGGAAAATCAAGCATATTCTTCACATTTTGGATCATGTAGGATCAAAAGATATGGATCTTCTGTTCAGCTCTACGGTTTCTAAGATGCAATATGCTGAAGATCTGGTTGTATATTGGATCATAATTAAGATGTCTGCAAATACTAGATATCAGCGATATAAAATTCTTGGGAAAAGGACGTCTAGGTTAGACTTGTTCCCAGTTGTTGATCATTGAGGATAGATGCACCATAATCATCTTTCTTTTTGCTAAACATCACTCAATAATAGTTGCAAAGTAATAGTTAATAATAGTTGGAAGTAGTCAACACTGTGGTACGTATCACGAAAAGAAAACACTTTATTTGTGCAACCCTAAATCACCAATGTTCAATTGATGTCCAATTGAAATCAATGGCGTCTGAATGAACTGTTCAACTTACAACCTAAAGTACAGTCAGGATCAATGATAAACCATTAAGAATCCATTACATGTTACAGCTTGTAATTTATTAAGACTAAAGATAAAAAGTTGCACTGATTTTAGGATTTTGAATGGCCTTACTTATTTCCCTTTATATCGTTATGAGACAAATCTAATTAATTAAAACAGTTAATACATGTCTGGTGAGCTAGAAAAATCTCTTCATTAAGCATTTCAAAGTCGGGTCATTAACTAAATTGCCAAGCTAATTGGTTAATTTGCATTATGAAAGCCATTAAGAGTTAATCAGGATGAAGCATTATCTGGTTAAAATCTCTTAATGAATTGCATAAATAGAGGTCATCTCCCATAATGATGATATGCATGTATCTTCACTTAAGTGATTCACTACTATGCTTAAGTAATATGGATGCAAGAGTATTCGGCTGATCTGGCATACCACAACAGACAATACTCGCATGAGCATTAACCTCAAGATATATTGGGGCAAACTACACGAAAGCTTGGAGTGTACATCCATGTACATCGATGTACACTTCTCGAGTAGAGATTGTGTCTACACGATGACGCCTTAACCAGAAGTGGATCACGCTGCTTATTCACCTGGCCTATGTGTTTGCGTTAATGCGTTATACCTACATGTACTACCAAGTCGCATGTCAACGCGCACGCACACGCAGTTTGTGAGACGCGCGAATGTATCGAGTTGAATGTACATGGATCTACATTACAAGCTCTCGTGTAGTTTACCCCATTTGTCTGCCGTGGCCTGCTGGTCAGCTTGGCCAACTACTCTTTCTATATGTGACATAAGGGTTACAGATTTTGCAAGAACGATGGTGTCTCTGCCTAGTTGGGCCACTTATAATTCGCAAATCTAGAAGTAGACAAGAATTACATGAGGTTATAGTATTTTTTTGCTAGTTCATAGCAATGCCTTTTAAATGATATTATGACATATCACTATAATTGACGTTACCATCTATTACGTATTGAACATCTAATTATTCGAACCAGACTTGTGAATTGTTAGTGTGTGATTAGTCATTCTTGGATTAGAGGTAGTCAGGAGCAAAGCCTGGAATATCTGCTCCATAGGATAGCTTTGTTCTTAGTTTGTGAAAACCAAATGGAATCAATTTTAAGTTGTTCCTGGAATAAAAGTTTTTCCCCTTATGTGAATAAGGGCCATTTTGAATATTATTTCATGTGTCAGATGGTGGTTGAATTAAGCGTGTCTTGTCATGGCTGTTGAGTTTACCAGGTAGCCTACATATGAACCTGTAATGAATACCTAGCTTGATCTATTATGTTTTCTAATGGATTCCCCTCATGTCAATTATGAACCATAGAATAGAGTTTTAATTTTGCAGCAAAGGATTCTATCATGAGTAAATGAGCTGGAACGCTGTTCAATTGCTATGCCTTGAAAATGAATTGAGCTGTCTGGCACGCAGGTGAATCAGACACTGACTGAACCAGAACAGCACTTGAAGACTGCTTTTGTTCTCATGTAACTTCCAAGTTCCATTTGATATTCGTTCATAAATTTCGTTCCATATTTTAGACTTGATTTATAGACTGTATTTAAATTTTTACCAAATAAATATAGGTCATATTCATGGACTTGCACTATTAAATGTAGTTTTGGCTTACATATTCATTGAGAGAAAGATTGAAAGACTCGTATCATAATTAGTTGAGTGTAGCATCCTTAAACAAGACATTATTTCTCATATGTTCCTATGAGTCAAGTTTTAATAGCAAATTCAAATATAGGTAGCATACTTCCTAGAGGTGTGTTGTCCCCTGTATGGGGTGTTCAGTCTCCATCGATGTCTTCACTGCAACATCACTCAACGCATACCAATGTACAGTCTCTACATTTTAATGTACATTCTTATAAATAGCTTGTGTAAAGACTGCCTGTCTATAGATATCCAGCAATGTTGCAGTGATGGAATAGCTGGACTGTGACTGCCTCATTGCAGTAATATTAGAAAAGTCTGACCCAATTACTTTGAAAGAGATATAAGCCACATGCAACAGACCTGGCCTTACCTTGTAAGTGGGGTCTAGGAAATAACTCACCGGGTAACTCGCTTTCCATCAACTGCTATTTGTGCAGCAGTGAGCATTTAGCAGTACTTTATGGATGAAATGACCCTTCTTGAAGGGGATGGCTAAATGGCGAGTTGTGAAAGGGCGAGTTGTAGTTTGGCGAGTTGTGTGGCGAGTTGTATGGCGAGTTATGTGGCGAATTGTTACGACAAGAGATGGCGAGTTACAATAAGCGATGGCGAGTTACAACTATAGACGGTGAGTTACAACAACAGGTAGTGAGTTACAATAAGAGATTTCCACTTATTTCTTTATTTATCTGTATTAGCATATAACAAATGTATTGTTGAAAAGGTGGTAGAGTAACGCAATCTGTTGTTTTGTAATCAAATAGATCATATTTCGTGTTGAGAAGAACATTGAGGGTTGTAACATTTTCTTTTATCTATTAAAAAGTAAAAAGAACTTTCGAATTTTGATAGAAGTTTTGTTACTCTTTGCTTTTTGCAAAGTGTGCACATGGAGGCTTTATGTGGTTTTAGTAAAATTCAATTTACCAATTTGATTTCAATTAAGAAATACACAAAATGTTTCTCTGAATTTTGAGAAACTGTTAAAGAGCTATTGTGATACGCGTTTCGTTTGAATGAAGATCAGATATTTTGATCTATTTTTTTCAAACTCATCAGCCACATTTTGCTTTGCTTGATATAATAAAATGCTGGGTTTTGGCTACTTTTTAACCGGTAGAACATGTAAAAATATCTATGTTTGACATTCATTACATGAATACTGGTTGGTATCAAGCAAACGTGTGTTTTCATATTACCGTCGTGGTTGCCTTGTAAAGTTCTTATTTTGTTAAGTTTTTTTCTTTACAAGTATAGACCAATAAGTCTACATATATAAAAACAACCCCATGATGAATGATATACAGGATTACAATAGTTATTGATTTTTTAGGGGTTTAAACTTCTAAGATGCCCAATTTAGGTATCTTATTTGACAACTCCTTTACATAGGTGTATGTAACATAAATTAGCATGTTTGAGGGTAAGTGCCTGTGGAAACAAATTAATTGAGAAGCTTAAATCATGAGTGAACTACATTTAAAAAGTTCACGGGGAGCTCATCATGGAAAAATGTAACTTTAAATGTAATGTTCCTCTAAAAGATCTATCAAATCTCTAAGTGTGGGAGACATAGGACAAATACCATTTTCAGAGTTAGCATGCACTATATTTGTCATGTTCGGAGCAGAAGATATGTTTCATTCATGGTTTAATGTTATCTTTCCTCTGACAAGACGTTCCCCCAGGTTTTGAGTTCATCTTAATGCTCAGTTGTAACTCACCATCGCTTATTGTAACTCGCCATCGTTTGTTGTAACTCGCCATCTCTTGTCATAACAACTCGCCACACAACTCGCTTCACAACTCGCAACACAACTCGCCAAACTACAACTCGCCCTTTTCACAACTCGCTACTTAGACAACCTCTTTGCTTCTTGAACTATTCTTAGCATGTCTGTTTGTATTACGCTAAAACATGTGCCTTGCAGATGGCTTCCAAGTTTCATACTGCAAAGTTGACTTCAAAGTTTATATAATACAAAGTTTTGACAGAAGATTTAAAGGTTCACTTCTTCCCCTCCCAGTTTAGAGATTGTTAGAAGTGAACCATACCCTAATATTTCCAGTGACAGGTGTAGGATTGAATGTTTCATGTGCATTTCATCTGGTGTAGGACTAAGTTTTGACAGAAGTTTTCTGGGTTCACTCCTTCCCCTCCCTGTTGGGGATTGGTAGAAATGAACCATACCATAATATTTCCAGTGGCAGGTATAGGATTGAATGTTTCATGTGCACATCATCTGGTGTTAGCTTTGACTGCGCCATATATTTTCCACTGGCCATACTGAGCAGCAGAATCCTGTAGCCAAGCTACGAGCCAAATATGCTGGCCGGCTTGAACGGCTCGGTTGTGGCGCTGTGCGTCACAACCTCGCTGCCTAGTCACTAAAATGATTTGGTCACTACATTTATATTGGTCAGATGAATTGCTAGACAGAGAGGACATTGATCAGTGGTGAGGGATTGGTAGGTAGAGGCCTAGGATCTGGGCCAGATCTATCTGGTGTAGGAAATGTACAAATATTGATTTAAAGATATGTAATTGGACATGGTGATAGTTGAAATTTAAACACTATTTTATTTAAACATTACATGATTCATGCTTTTAGTACAACTATATTTTTCACGAAGAACGGGCGCACCATTTGATTCTCGGCTGGGGGGGGCATGGAAGTTTTTTGGAAAAAAAACTTCGCCGCCGAAGGCGGCGAAAAAAAAAATCTTGACCCAAGGATGAGTAAGAAAAAAACAACTTTACCCGACTACTTCAAATTAAAGAAAAACATAAAAAATGTAATAAAAAGAACTTTGCCGCCGAAGGCGGCGAAAAAAAAAATGTCGCCGGCAGTGCTGTAACCAATCACATGGCGAATAGATGTCATTCATTCATTATAATCAGATCATTATAGATGGGGTTATTGAAACTGCCGGATTTGTTTTGCCGCTATTGGAACAATATACTTCAAATGGTCGTGAATAATCGTTGTAAATATCAAATCGGATTTAATGATAATTATCCTAACATTACTAGTTATCGTGATTGGATTGTAGTGTCAAGAGATACGTTTTGCCAAGTTTGAGAAGACATTATGCATTGTAACAACCTAAATTGAGCTCAGATTTAAA
>JXSR01S019940.1:0-12592 GCA_000969725.1 Ophiothrix spiculata | reverse complement strand
CTCTAATTTGAGCCTTGTTAAGTACTATGCTCAAGATTTGTCATAAATTGTATTCTTGAAATCAATGTGGTAGTTCACCTAGGCCTACATGTCCTATGACTTGAATTACATCACATTCAAAGTATACTAACCACCTGTGTACAACTGAAAGAGGATCTCTTTTCCATGGATTATTTAAATCTTCTCAGTTTACTTGCATTTCGCGTAAGTGCTCAACACCTTGACTAAATTTTCAACAAAATACACTGAATTTGGAGCCAGCTGGTACAGAGCCATTTGTCCATTTAATCCTTATGTAAACGGTGACTGAGTACAGAGTCATTATCAAAGATGAACTAGCTGTCTGTCTGTCTGAAGCATGAGGACCTGCTGGTGGTTGCTTACAGCTATCAAGAAAAGTTTTCTTCATTTTATAAGGGCATCTGACAAGTTCTACATCATTATTAAAAAAAAAATTCAAAATATGTTGAGGTACTTGGAGCATTTGAAGTTTTAGAAATCATTACAGTATGAAAAGTTGCAAAGTTACACTGTCAAATTCAACCTCTATTTTCCTTTTTATTTTACATGGTGATCTTTTGGTATGAAGCTGTTCTCTAAAAGTTTATTGATGCTAAATGTCAAAATACGGAAAAAACAATTTTGAAAAACATATTTTATTTTACTACTCTGCTTTCTCAGACAGAAAGATGTGCAGCATGTACAAAAATGAAAACTTAAGTAGTACAAATTCTTGCACTTGCTGTCATTATTTTTTTTTACATTGAATATTGCACCTACAGGTGGGCTTTTTTGAAAATTAACTTGTTGTCTTTTACCCCTTGCCTTTTTTAAAACCTGCAGATGTATGTACCTTTAGTTTTTTTCGACAAGGAGGTCCTTGCCAACACATCGGAAGATTGCGACAAAAAGACATATCCTTATGAATTTTTTGCCATAACTGTAGTTGCACGTAATTTGAACACACTCCAAGTGAGGTGTGCCAGGATAAGCAAGCATTCTCTGTATTCAACCCACTGCATCCCACACTTTTAGGAAAAGCAGTTCAGAGAAAACTTCCTAATGATAACAAGATCAAAATGCATGAAAAAATAACACTTATACAAATTTTTCTTTTCTGTATAGGGATACAAATCATCCCCTCTGTCCCCCTTCCAAGTACAGGTCATATTGGGTGTGTGTCTACATCAACTTAGTGTACCTTGTGCATATCATTCAGCTTAAAAACAAATGCATGCCTGACATGCACTCTCCTTGAATTGTTAGATGGGTGAAGTTTTGTCACACCAAGTATACTTATACGCAGAATTTTAGGGATTACCAACAAGTTATAGAAAATTATTTTCTTGATATTCGCCAGATTTGGTGATTCAGTATTAAGTAAAGCAGAAGTAATGCCTAAAAGATTCAATATGATAGGCTACATGTGTACTAGACGAATGATGGGGTGTGGTTATTCAAACAATTTTGTTTGGGTATGTTTCTGCTGAAATTTAAAAAAAAAAGCATCTCTTTTCCTCTCTTTTTTAACTCAAAACCCACACATCAGTTTATAAATTTTGATACGGAAAAAAATTCTAAATTGGGTGCTTTTTGGGCAAACTTCCCAAATAGGCATACACCTAATTCAAGGAAACTTTGTTTTAATCTATAAGTTAAAACCACTCGATCACATTACCAAATTCTGTGGAAAAAACACCCTAAAAGGCAAGCACACACACGTATACCATGCCAATGTGAACCCTCCCTCCCTGATAAATTGTTTCATATTCTGATGCAGAAAAGCACATGGCAGTTTCAGCTGCTACTCTTTTTAATGTTCTTATTGATGATTCAGAAACACAATTAGATGTTCATTTGGATAGATTTGTTGAATGACTCCTACATACAGCTGTTACCCTTTCCAGACATATATTGAGGATTAGATAATAATTATAAGTTTTAGATAATTTTGTGAAAACTACATCAAATAAAAGCTACTGACTTAAATGTTAAATGAGTCATTTGCTTGTGATTTTTTTTCACTCTACAGTGTATAATTGTTTTTGTAAATTCCCCACCCTTTAAATGAGACATTCGGTATGACATCAAAGCTCTTATTCCACTGATCACTTTTGTAGCACAGTAACTACAAAGTGATCGGACAGTGTTTTCACCTTTGTAAACTACTGGCGAAATAGTGATTACACAGCAATCATCTTAGTGACTATTAAGTTACTCTGTGGTCACTTTGCAGCGTAGGTGACTGTTGGAATAGGGTTCTTACTGTGTACATATTTATTGGATTTTGAAAATTGCACATTATCATTATTCTAGGAAAATTTTGATCATTTCTGACAAAAAGTCATAGTACTTGCTAAGTTCAAATTTGAAATGTGCCAAGTTAGCAAGCCTATTTGTGATGACTAGATTGGAAAAACAAAATATCTTGCGTGTCTTCAACTCTTAATTAGTGAAGATCAGGTTTCAAGCACATCAATTCAGAATAGGCAGTGGGTAAGACAAGCAATGTGGCAACATTTTAATTAATTCATCACTCTTTAAGGATATCAAGTTATTTCAGCTGCTTTTAAATTAATGTACATTCTTGAAATGATAAAATGATTCATTGACAATAAAAAGCGCTGAAAGATTTCAACCACTATGTTGGAATACATGCGATTCCATCACCTGGGCTCTGTATCTGCTTTGGTTATTTGATATTCCTCCAAGAGGTTTTAAGATAAATTGTCCTTGTTGAATCAGATTTAAAGGCATTAGCCATGATCCACTTGGGTAAAAAAACTTGAGAAAACTTATTTAAATCAAAGAAAGACCTTAATGGAATCGAAACAAACAAACAAAATCATATCACTTCCTATAAAAAGATAATTTTCAGTCAAATTCATTTCTCAGCAGTGTTTCTATTTTCTTAAGGTTTGAGATTCCAGATGTATGACTGTTGATTTAAAAGTGAACATTATTGTTTTAAGAAGGTTAAATATACTTAACAGCTTGATATCTTCACTAAAATATATTGTTAGTAACAAAGAAGTTTACACTTTAAGTATTTAGTAATTTATTTCTAGAAACACTATCACTAAATTTCTCATTCTCTGGAGAATGAGAAATTCAAAGCATAAATAATTGTCTGTTTTACTATGAATGTTCAAGTTTAACAAGAATGGTTTTGGATATTAGTTTAGTTGGAAGTACTTTCTAAAAATGCAATAAAATCAGTAGGTGTTGAGGAAAGTTGAACTTCACTTTGGTGATCATGGCTAATGCCTTTAAACCAATTTTTCATCATGATCTACATTTCAAAAATCAAATAAATTTTTACATTTTTATCTTGCAGGATTTGGCCATACAGATTTTCCACTTCCTGAAAATGACCCAGCAGTTGATATGAAATATAAAATTTTATCCAGATCAGGAAATGTATTCTACATTGGTGGCAAAAGCATATTTTATAGGATAGACCCGTTTAACCCAGAGTGTCGAATAGCAGTAAGTATTCTACATTGATAGCAAAAGGTATTTTCCTTAGTATATATTCTATAGCGATTTTAAAATCATGCTATGCAAAGAATGATCTTGATATCAAGTTGGTTTGTGTTTTTAAGGATTATCATGGATTACCTTGTCGCACCTTGAACATTTTGCGGTAAGTACGACAAGCCAATATATCGATTACCCTGACGAGATGGCTGCAACGACACATCGTTTTGAGTTGGAATAAATTCAACTTTTCTTGCGACAGACTTTCACTTCAATATGCAAATCTGTCCTGCTACATTACAACAACTCAAAATTGCAAATGCTTGGTCCTCTGCCGCAACTTCAAGCTTGTTTGTCTGCCACAAAGACAGCTCTTCTGAAACCACTTTTAACGATGGACACTGGGCTGAAGGAATGTTTGAAAATCAGATTTGTGTAGAGTTTCAAAATCACTGTTAGTGATCAAGTATACATCATGTTTTCGCACTCACGTCACCTATGTTTGTCTATGCACAAGTAGACTTGACTTATTTTTAGATTTCTTAAGGGATGGGTCTCAGAAAATCAATACAATCAGATGTGTGCATTCTGCATATGTGTACTGCCGCGGCAAAAGGGTCCAGTTGTCGGCTCGTACATGTTGCTCCTTGTAGCATATCTAATGTATGGTATTTGTATACATCAGATATGCTACAATGAGCAACATGTAGGAGTCGACAACTGGACCCTTTTGCCGCGGCGGTACACATATACTCCTACATGTAGCTCTTGATGTGCAATAAACATGCCATGCATAACTAAATGGATCATTCTGGAGGTGGTGGATTAAAGTTTGTTTGTTTTAAATTGTACATTGGCTGTCTTGTTAAGTGTCCACTTGTTTGTATTATGTACCGTGACCGCTCTATGCTGTGACTGTTTGGTTATTACAACTCTCGGTTTATCTGAGGGGCCTGATAGCTCAGTGGATAGAGCACTAGTCTTGCCCAGCACACAAGAGGTCCGGGGTTCAAGTCCCCGTCTGGCCATGATTATTTTCAATAAATGAAATCTCGGCTCGAACAAATTGTTTGTGATTTGTTTAATTGTTATTCATGTTCTAGTATACGATGCGTATTTCTCATCATTCTTTATCATGCCAGGCATAGTTGCCTGAATACTCAAAATGACCATCTATACATAAAGCGAAATATCGTCCACCGCCAACACACATAAAAACTTGTATGTTCAGAACGTCAATAGAATGGTTAGGAGGGTTTAATCCCTCATCAATCAGTTTGAAATTCTTCTACAATGACACACACAGGCTGATTATTTTCTAAATACGCAAAGAGCTCTGATATGAATACCTTCAAGTAGAGTACATACCCAGACATCAAATGAATATTTAATGAATTAATTGCCGTAGGAAAGATTCCAAAGACAAAAAATTGGAGCATGACAGTAGATTTATCTGCGATGTTTAGAAGTATTAGGGAAGCAGCTGCTAAAACACAAATGATTGATTTTTTGTCTAAAAATGAACACTAGATGTCAAAGATCTTGATTAGGAATGTGGATCATTCTGGAGGCGGATCAATCAATGTGGATTTACATTTGGTGATTGCTTTGCTTTAAAAAGTTATGTAAAATTAATTGAATAACCAAGAGAAAAAGTTAGTGATGACATAAGCAATGAGTTTACAGCTTTCTGGACAACAAAGTGTGCTTAAATGTTACTTATTTGTATAAGACTTGGATATATAGCAAAAATGTATCTCAGTTTTATGCTTGAGTTTGAAGTTAGTTGAGCAAAAGCTAAAGACACATTTGGTTTAACTTGCTTGATAATATTATTCAGTTTATCTGCAGATACATTATCTGTTTCACTGTAAATTTTATTATTTATTCAAAAGTCAAATGAAATGAATGTTACGAAAGAATTATAAATGTAACTGTTGTCCATTAATACCAGCGTAAGCGTATCAGAGCGATCCAACTGGTGAGATTGGTTCCATTTTCATGTGAACAAATGTGCAGTCATTATCACGTAGCAACGACTTCTGATAATGTCTTCCAAGTGTGACGTGGTGAATAATATCATTTCTTTGCTTAAAATGCAACAATACGCATGTTCAAGGATTACACGTACATCACCTTACAATGTCAGGGTAGGTCAATATTTTTAAAAAGGTGTCAAAGTAATAATAAACATATAAAATCTAGATTGTCAACCAATTTTTTTCAAAATTAGGGGAACGTTATGGTCCATTGTTTTAACACTGGGTACTTTTTGGTAGCTCCATAGAAAAGTATATTTGCCCTAAACACCTCCATTTCAAAAAATATGGTGCACAGTTATTATTGTCTAACTGAACTTTATCTTAACACATCTGTGTATTTTTTACAGTATCCTACGATAGACATTGGCACATGTGCAGCAGGAGGTGGCGCTTTACCGTGTAGAAATGTCGCACCAATCAGTGAAGAGGTAGGTGTCTTGTTTATAACATCAGCAGGTAAAATGAGATTTGTTTTAATGATAGATATGTTTTATCCTATTTTTGTGATGTTACCAATAATGATATGTTTCCTCATTCATTTTAAAGAGTAGTATAATTAGATAAAAGGGATGGTGTAAATGATTTATTACATTTTCTGAAGATTTGCCATCAATTCTGTTGTACGCACTGATAAATTCCTACCAATGAGTGATCAACTGAAGCTGTTCCATGCTACTCTATGGTGTGTAACATTACCTCAGAGTTGAATGACAATGTCTACAAAATTTACTTCTGCTGCTAAATTATTTTTGTTTCAACCCCTTTTGATATATTGTAAATTACAAGAATGAGAATGTTCAAGTTTTTATTGAATTCAGTTTTTTTCCTGTTCAAAAATCCACAATTTCTTTGAATTTCAGCCTATTTTTGCTCTTTTGTCATCATTTTCAGGTTTTTTTATGGATGTGTGTTCTCATGCATGAAATTAAATGTCATCATATCGTATCCACTCATCCAATTCAACTATTTTTCGACAGACAAATTCTTTGAATTATTATATTTCTGTACTCCAAAAGTTCAACAAACCATCATATTCTATTTTTGAAGCATTTTTAAAGTATTTTTAGCTTGTATGAAATAACTCAACAATTAAGGCAATGTACACTCCTCAATGATGCTACCTGCCACTCACTATCAATACCCCATCATACATTTTGTTTTTGCCAAATGCATCTTTCATAATTTGTCATCTTATGAATTCAATACAAGCTATAGATGTAATACAAACCAGCATAGAGCAGGAGTGACATTTGAATTTGTCTGGCGCATATAAATTATGCGATCAGCGGGCAATAAAACATAAGTAGACTGATCCGTTTCTAAACCAGCCGTCTTTTAGACAGATTGATTCTGGGGATTATGCGTACCGTTATAGAGAAGAGTGACTTACCAGTAAATCTCTGTAAGATATTGGACTTGCAGTGATGCTATTTGCTTTTGTGGTTTCCAGTGAAAGCTTTTAATGGGGAAAAATGGGGAATAGTTTCTTAAATTATAAATGAATTTGATGATATTAAACATGTAATATTTGATCCAATTGATGGATGAACATCATTTTTTATGATATCATTTTCAAATAAAAATGACAATGTTACACAAAAACCAACCACATGATGTTGCCGGTCTGCCCTACTCTGACCTGGCATTGGCACTTGTTAAGCTATATTTGGATGAGTGTTGTGGCCTATCCGTAAAATCCTTGATTCATAAACATGTGGTATTAAGATTCGTAAGTTTGAAATCAGTGTGTATAGTGGTCTTGAACAAGATATTGGTTCTCATGTTCTCCAATTGGCCCAGATGTCAAATTGGTACCCAAATGCTGGGAAGGTTATAGGTTTGAAGTTTAGAAAAACTGTGGCGATCCCCTCTTGCTGTCCTAATAGCTTCAAAAGAGACATGGGTACTCCAAATTGTACAGGTATAGGCCATCCCCATAACCTTTTAATATAATCTACGAGTCAAGGTGTCGGTCACAAATGTCACGTGGATGCCTTCTGGTCCTTCCTCTGTTCCTGCAGTGTAGTTTCAGAGCAGGGGGTAGGAGCAACAGATATGTGCTAACTGCTGCAGAAAGTCAAGGGGCATTCAGCGCAGGATTTTTATGAAAAAAGGGGACATTCAGTGTGAGATTCAAAAAAATGCAGGTCTCATGAGTACAAAGATGGGTGATTGGTTATGTGGTGTGCGCTGAAATCCTGGCTCCCAGCTGAAAAATGGGCCCTAAATAAGAATAACTATTTCTCAATAGTTATTTAGATCTCTTTCTTCATTGAATCAAAGGCAGGAATGAAGAATATTGGGCCCAGAATAGAAAATAGGGGGTGTTTGAGTGAGACTTGGATGTCAGCTTAGAAGTGAAAAGGGGTATCTATTACACCTATCCTTAGTTTAACAAGAAACCATATGTGACTGTCCACCCAAAACAGCAGTAAATGCCAGCTCTTGTCATTTTCACTTTTTTATTTATTTGCAAAAACCATGCTTTAAGGATTAAAATGACACCTTAATAAACTTCACACGATTTCCAGAAGTCAAGTTATGGTCCGTCAAAGGTTGTCAGGGAGTAAAACGTATAATTGAGATAAACGTGTTCAAAGATTAGTAAGCGCTATATTTTCTGTTGATCGTCTTAAGAATATGCCAATTTATTTCACATTTCCTATGATTTTCTTGAAATGAAACTTTGCTGGTATTTTGTAGTGAGCACTATGTTTGTGAATCTGACAAAAAATCAATTTCGGCAAATTATGACCTTGACATGTATTTTCACCTGTAGCGGAAAATGAAGTTTCTGGCATTTATTTCATTTCATTTAAATACTGTATTTCAACACGGTAAAATCAGATTCAACATAGTTGTTCTTCCACTGATCCGTAATTTACTGCTCATACGGGCTGGACGGTCACATATTGTAATGGCATTTATTCATAAATGAGTGACAATCTATTGTGCTGATGGGTAATTTACACGGTCTAAGAGAGTATGCTATAAATAGTATTTCTATTTCAAGTACATCTGGATTTTGCAACTTCGGGACTTAGTTCTCATTTTCCCCTGTTGTGTCTAATATATAAATGTAAATGTATCTATTATTTGTGTGTATTTTTGCAGGTGGACTGCCATAATTACATCCGGATTGTAGAAGAATATACACAAAATGGGGAGGATAAGCTGTTGGTTTGTGGCACTAATGCATTGGAACCCAGGTGTTATACTTTTAAATTTGATGCAGTAAGTTTTCACCACAATTTACATTTTGTGTTAATTAACCCTAGCACTGATGCAATGGATGTCCCTTTTTCTAGCTTAAGTCCAAATACATCATAGGAGAAGAAGGAGGGTTTTCACCAGGATTCAAACCATGGATCCGTTGTACCCTAGACTAAGCACACCATTAGCAAGCCACCACAATTTGGTCCCCACTTGAGTGCATTTTTGTTTAAAGTGCATGAAATGAAAAGTCACATTCAGGTGGTCATGATTAGGGTTTGTGTTTTACTCTTCTTGTCTTGTTTTGTTTAAATCGATTCATTAGGTAGAACAGACTAAGCTGTATTTCACTAAACTGGCATGAATACCATTCTAATTCTAACTCAAATCTGAATCAGTGATATATTGGCTGATCATGTAGACATGACAATGTTACTGTTGGGCCTTAATTTACTAGCGCAAGCAGAAGTGTTGGGATTCAAACCCATGATCCATGGATGATTCTCTAACTGCTCACCCACAACACCCCACCTTGTTCAGAAAGTTTGTCAAATTTGTTGGAAGATTGATAAACTTGGTTAAATGAGAGCTCTTGGTTAAATGAGAGCTCTTCTTGAGTCGGAATCAAAGTCACTTGGGTCTTTGTCAAAATCACATGGCAACAAATGTGTGATTTTAGCCATTTCAAATGAGGATATTATTTTATCTCCAAGATATGTGGAAAGTGTGTCTTATACTAGTCTTCAAATGGACTACAGGAAAATCATTCTGAAAACATCTTCATTTTGCAGGCTAGCTGTGCAATTACACTAGAGCAGCCAGCTGATGGCATTGGAGTAGAAGAATACTGTGAGACTGAGGCATCTTATGATGCCAAGGAGCTAGCGCCCAGGAATTGGAACTTGAATTCTACATATCTATGGTCTCAACGAGAAAGTAGTAAGTAAAAGGATAGCATTGTCAGTGTCTAGTATGCTTTCCAGCGGGAGTCCTCTCTCAGATTTAATATATCAGTTTTTGATGCAGGAGAGAAACCAAAGTACTTGTAAGAAAACCTAGCCGAAGTCAGTTTGGGCTGGCAGCCAATTGCACATACAGTGCCAGGTATCAAGCTCAAATTTACATCACTCCAAAGTTTGACTTCTGTAGAGTTTTTCCTTATGGAAATATATAATGTTTTAATTATTTTGAAATATACACCCTGTTAAAATTTGAAGTTATCACTCTTTTAAAGTTTACCTGATAGGGGATCATAAGATTGTCAGGTCATGTTTCACAACCTAATCAGAAGGTTGTATAGGCCATCTGTGTTGTCTCAAACAGTTGAATGTGATCTATTTATTTATATTTAGATACAATCATGACAGAATTGTGGTTTATTTACAATATTAGTACATACAGTACATTGTGGCTTCATGTGATGCAAGAGTTTCCGATCTTGAGTTATTTAGAGAGATAGCATGGTTATTATTGTTATCCAGCTGATATAGGAAGAATGCAAAGGACAATTCATTGGCAATGTGTTATCTGATTATTTTACATGGCTTGCATAATTAATGACAATTTATGAAGCCTTATTAAGAGCGGATAGTCCCTATATCTTGTTCGGTAACCAGTGTAGGATTTGTTATTTTATTAAATTAACCAGATGTAAGGTTTGGTCAAGACTTAAGAACTTCAAAAAATATTTTAACTTAAAGGTGGATAAGTTGTATAGATGTTACATACAAATCAGTGGTTACATATTATTCACATATAAGTCATCAATAACTCAACTCTGCTTGTTGATGAGAATTTATGTCAAATTTAAGATGTTCAATAATTTGAATGTATTACATACTACTTTGGTTACCATACTTGGTCTTTACTACAACACCAACCCATATGAATTTGCTGAACAAATCATACAATACACATTTAATTTTCACAAATTGGCAGCTGTAATATATTTTCGCAACATTTCAGATAATAAAAAAAAAGGACGAGATAAATGGAAAATCAGAATTTTAGGAGTATGCAAAAAGTTTTGAATATCTTCACAATGAAAAATCAACAGTAAGAGGAGTTTGGAATGCAATATTTATACAATATAGTATTGTTTTGAGAGTGAAAGTGTAAATACTGTTCATATAAAAATATTGCACTTGAGAAAGTATCATTTCCTTGTATCAGCCAAAAATAAACTAATGATTGCTGTCATTGTTATTACAAATATTTATGCTAGTTTCAACATGGTTTCATAGCCTTTTTGTCACAATATACTGATGAATTAACAATTTCTTTCAAATTTAGAGGTATATCCTATTATGTTGTAACATAACATAGAGCATGCAAGATGAATATTGCCACTAGGTTATGTGATATGAAGTAAAACTGCAATTAATGCTGATCAATGTTTCTGAGGTACCCCATAGTCAGGATTGGACCAATGTTGCCCATCTTATATTACCATCAGTCAGTTTAACATTAACTGAGTTTTCTATCATCATTTTTATTCTTCCCAACTTGCAGGTCCGTCAGTATTTTTTGCAGGCGTATCCAAATCCTATGACAAGACGGACCCTATCTGGGCCAAACACATTGTCGATACAGAAAATCTTGGGGCCGAGACAACGCCATTTACTATGCAATTGGACACGTATGAAATTGAGTCTCGGGCTGTCAACGGTAAGTGTGAGCAAGATTGACAAATTGTGCACACCTTGGCCTAATGCTGGTTGATACTTGATATGATGATCCTAAGAAGAACTTCTTGTTGCTCCACTAGGACTGCACAGGTTAACTGAAAGATGTCCTGGACAGGGGACAGTGTCATTTGACATGGAATTGAGACTAGTGTTTCTGCTAAGGCGGTATGGCGTGCCATTGGTGCAGGAGCCATGAGAAGTGGCGCAACATGTTTCTCTAGGCCCACTTCTTTGTCTCTTACAAAAATCTTGAACATGATTCAGTGTCATTGGATCTGGAATTCAGAAACATGTGAAAAAGCTTGAATTGAAGTTTAGAGAAATCGTACCTAGCTGGGCCTAGTATAGATCATATGTAGGCCAAGTCTATGCCCTTTGTGACAATTTTGAACAAAAATGCAATATCAATTTGATATGATATTGGACACGTGTGAAAATTTATCCTGAGGCTGTAATGGTAAATGAGAACTACAAAAGTTTCTATTAGTTGTCATTATATCCCAAATTGTACATATATGGGCCTACAATGTTAGATATCAGTGACGTATCATTGAAAGTAATCTAGGAAGTGGAGGAAACAATATGTGGTTTGGATTAAGACTCTTTTGAAATTGTACCCAGAGCTGTCAATAGCTGAATTAATTGACAGCTTTGTGAAATCCACTTGTGGCATATCTAGACCGTATGCCTGTGTTAAAAGCTATTAAGGAAATGAGATAACACCACCTGATTGGAAACTAGATACTGGTTGTGTTGAGTCCAGAGCCATCACTAATGTGTGTTAAATGTGCATTTGAAAAGGTTAATTCTCACTTTGTAGTTTGTGGAACTGAGAAATGTGGTCATTAAATTCTGTATGTTAAATGCAGGTTTGAAAAGGTTAATATACACTTTGGAAACTGGGAAACTGAAAAATTTGGTCATTAAATTATGTGTTTGTGAAATACAGGCTTTGAAAAGATTAATGCATGTTTTTTAAACTGGGACTGAGAAATGGGTCCTTAAATTCTGTATTTGCTCTTGATTATTCCATGTTCTTTCAACATTAATCATGTCAACTGAGATTCTGTGTAACTTTTGAATTTAATTTGTTTTGATTTCATATATATTTTTAATTCTCATGTTTGATAAAAAGTATAGTTTTATTCAGGGGTTGGGTTTTTAACTTGA
>JXSR01S019935.1:110994-123265 GCA_000969725.1 Ophiothrix spiculata | reverse complement strand
TATATTTTGTCGGATTTATATTTTACATATATATATCTAAAGAACTCAACAGGAATTGAATTTACTGCATTTTAAAATATGGCGTGTTAAATATACTGTATACTTCCCTCCACACATTCAAAAATGGAGTTTAAATACATAACTGCACATTTGTTGGAAAACTTATGACCTGAAAATGTTCTTTACAGTTAGACGGTAATAACGAGCACCCAAGACTCAGGAAAAAATTTATGATTTTTTGGGTGCGTAATGTAACCAATATAAATAATCTTTGTTTCCTTAGATATTTGATCTTCCATAACCATAAAAATGGTCGATTTCCTGGACCAGATACAAATACACCAAACGCACTTTTTGCTATGTGCCTAGTTTATTAGATCATCATTTGATATAATAATTACATTTTCCCCCAAATTTAAGAGTGTGCAAACACTTTTGACCGGGAGTGTACATATGTGACCCGTCATATCGAAAGGTGCCTTAAGGTCGGCATAGTAAATTACGAGATATAGAGTAGTCAATCTATGAAAATTCATGGGGGTACGTGGACAAAATTGCAACACAAGATTTTATGGTTGAAATTAACTGTTGATGATCCCCCGAACATCATATTCAAAATGTAGGAAAATGTAAGCTTGTCAAAGTTGCTCAATTTGCATAAAACAAAATGGCTGCCAAAACAAGGGGTGAAATTTCAAATTTGGTAAAATCTTGTTCAAAGCCACACCAACATGTTCTTCTCATCACAAGGAAGCAGAAAACCTATACTTTTACTTATGTCTGAAATATGGTTCTGGAGTTATAGCTAAAAATGTAAAAGGTCATATCAGAGGTCACGGATTTGGCCTTATGGGAGTCCGAAATTTCAAAAGCGTCCGATTTTATATCATTATTATGCATTGAGAATCTGTCATCCTATTCTTTACTGTATAACATTGGAAACCAATTATTTTAGGTATCTGAAAACCACAAGTGAAATCGGTGACCGATTTCCCTGGCACTTGGACACCTCTGCATCACATTATGTTGTCACTCCATACATTGCTATGTTAAATCTGAATGTGTTTTAAAACTGATCACAAATGTGGAAGATACTTTCAGAAATGATTTTAAGGATGGTTCTGGTTGTCATTTTTGAGTTTTCAAATGTTTGAGTTTCAAATGTTTGAGTTTCAAATTTTAGAGTTTCAAATTTTTGATTCTCAAATTTTTGATTCTCAAATTTTCGAGTTCAAAATTTTTCGAGTTTCAAATTTTCGAGTTGCAAAATTTTCCGAGTTTCAAATTTTCGAGTTTCAAATTTTTGAGTTTAAATTTTCAAGTTCAAAATTTTCGAGTTCCAAAGTTTTCGAGTTTCAAATTTTCGTGTTCAAAATTTTCAAGTTGAAAATTGAAATTTTTGGTTCAGATTCTCAAAGCATAATAGTGATAAAATTGGATGGATATACAGATATATTGGTCTCGCTATGAGTTTGAAATTTTTTTTTTTAAAAACTCATAGCTCGACCAATATCTCTTTGTATCATACTCAATCCATCCAATTTTTATATCAAACTGGTCTCAAAATGTTCCTCTTGCCAAAGTGTCTACACAAAGTGATAATTTTAAGTTTGTCAGGTCAATTGTTGCCATGGTAGCAGATAAAACAAAGTCCATATTTACCATTGCATTGGTGCCTGTAGCACAAAGTTTTCCTTGACCTGTAACCATAGCAAAAACTGATTTGACGCACTTTAAACTATTACTTTGTGCAGATAGTTTTGCAAGACGAATAGTTTGAGACCATTTTGAACAAAATCGGACACTTTTGAAATTTTGGACTGCCATAGGGCCAGTTCTGTGACCTCTGATATGACCTTTCACATTTTTGGCTATAACTTCATAACCATAATTCAGACATATAGTAGGGCAGCAAGACCCTGAATCAGGACGTCAGCTACCAGTAACCTAGAAAAAATTGAATAGTACCAGCAGTTAGGACTATGTGTGGGGGTCATCACCCGGGTGGATGTAGAATTTTAAAGTGGTGCAAACTTTTTTTACAGTGTAATTTGTGTAAAATTTTACACAGTTTTTGGTAAATTATGAAATTTCATATTTTATGGATTTTCTCGGGTATGAAATAGGTTACAAAGCTGTAATTAATACATTTTATGCACAATATATTTTTACATCATATCCAAACACTATCTTACCAGATTCAAGCCATTTTAAACTCTAAAAAATGTAAAATATTCACTAAATGTTACAAAATTTGATAAAATTGACAATTTTTGACATTTTTACACACATTTTTTATAGTGTATTCAAGTATTACAAGAACTGTGTTTTCCCAAAAACTGCACATATGCCTCTAATTGATATAACATTAAAAATTACCATTCCAACTCATTTACTTTAGATTTAGAGCTGTTGAACCAAATGTTTGTCAATTTTCACAAATCGAGTAAAATTTACACAAATTGAGTAAAACCCAAAAAATTGATATTTTTGACCCTATAACAAAATCTTTAACACAAATTTACAAATACCTATTTTGAATTTGTAACATGGAACAACTTTAGGGCCCATTTGCCTCATGTTTTATATATGTTACACTCTAAAAATGTCAATTTTGAAAATGTCAATTTTGAGTAAAATTTGTCAAAATGTGATCAAATTTACCCCTTTTTGACAATTTTTATCCCCCCTGGCTTGAAAAATGGTGATGAATAAATGCATAACTTGAAGTGTATTCAAATACTACAAGAACTGTGTTTTGCACTGTGCCTTTAGTTTTAGAAAAATTACCATTCTAACTTACTTATTTTCAGATTTAGAGCTGTTTAACCAAAAGTTGGTCAATTTACGCAAATTGAGTAAAATTTACACAAAATTGAGTAAAACCAAAAAACTTATATTTTTGACCCTGTAACAAAATCTTTATCACAAATTTACAAATACCAATTTCGAATTCGTAACATGGAATAACATTAGGGCCCATTTGCATCATGTCTAATATATGTTACACTCTAAAAAGTGTTAAAATTTGATCAAATTTTACCCCTTTTTTTGACAATTATAACATTCAAGTGAATGTTTCAGCAAAAACTATTCATTAATTTCTAGATTTAGAGCTGTGTAACCAAAAGTGTGTAAATTTACACAAAATTGAGTGAAATTTACACAAAAAGTAGTAAAATCTAAAAATCATAATATTTTTGACCCAATGCAATAACCTTTACAAGAAAAATCTGTTTTTAATGATTGAATTTATAACATATACAATCAAAATTTGGATATATTTACCTTTGTTGACATTTTTTGAAAAAATAAACACCAATTATTTTATTTGCTAAAAACTGTGCAATTGACTTATGTTTATGTTTCAGGAAGTAATAAGGGGGAGGGGGGCCAAAATCTTGATGGCTTTAAATAGGTAAAAGTATACTTTTTATGCTTCCTTGTGATGAGAGGAACATCTTGGTATGGGTTTGAACAAAATTTGACCAATTTTGAAATTTCACCCCTTGTTTTGGCAACCATTTTATTTTATGCAAATTAACCAACTTTGACAAGCTTACATTTTCCTAGATTTTTAATATGTTGTTTGGGAGGTCATCAACAATTAATTTAAACCAAACAACCTTGTGTTGCAATTTTGTCTACGTCAAAATACAGATTTACTAGCCTAATAGAGCCATTGAAGATGAGCATAGTCAAAAATCACGTCCAAGGTCGAATTTCTAATTTCATTAGAAACGTTACTTTTGAAGTGTATTCTATCATATTAATCAGGTTCCAACATGCAAAACATAACAAAAATGTGTTAAAAACCATCAAAGTTTTACTTAGTACAAAAACTTTAAGCGTTATTTTCTCAGAACTATAGTTTTCCGAATCAGCCCGCTGCATTTTGCCAATTTGGATGTAACTTTGCAACTGAACATCCAATAACCAAAAGTAAGGCGTCATTTTAAAGCTTAAAATCTCAAGCTTTCAGATGAGACCAAAAAATCAATTTTGGTTTTGGGACCTTAAGGTATCTTTTGATATGAAGGGTCACATATATTTAAAGATGTAGGTTCCGATCACATTCTCATCCCCCGGGGCTCAACCGGAAGTAGTATTTTTTTGATGTCATGAAAGCCCATATTTTTCTGATTATAAATCCAAAATTTCACCTCAAAATTCTTTATAGCTTTGGAGATACAGCACAAAATGTAAAATTAATTGTATACCTATATTCCATTTCTTTTGTATTTACATAACAGCCTCATCCCCAGTGTTGCATACTTCCTTTTGCCTCTCAGGAGAAAACAAGACACAAGCTAAGGTCATTAGCCAGGTTGAAACCTTGCACAATGTATTTCAGAGGTCAAGCTCAATCAGTTAAAAGTAAATTATACACATCCTAAAATATGAACCTACACCTTTAAAGGAACATGGTCCGGTTGCTTCAACTTTTTTTCAAACTTATTTTGGTATAAAAATATTGCTCATATTTTTCCCATAACCCATGTGAAATTTCACAGCCAAGTTATGTTCCGTTTTGGATATATATATGAAAATATGTCTAAATAAGGTTACCATAATTAATTTTACATAGCAATGTATAGGCAGTTCTGAAATTCAAAATTGTCCATAAAATCAAAATGGTTTGACCGATTAAGATGAAATTATTTGACCCATATGATGGTCATCTTTCATATGACACTGAAAACTTAATTTTGTAAAATCAGACCAAGTTCCTGTAATACTATAAGATTTCTACCCTGGGGGTAGTCAAGTATAATGTTGTAAGCATGTGTGACCAAGAAAAAGGTGAATTAGGGTTGTTTTTGAAGATTAAAGGGTGAATCAGGTGACATCATTTAAGGTATCAAAAACAGTCATTTTAAAGAAATAGCAGGCCTTGTATTTTGAAAATACATGGTGTGCTACAAATAGCACTTCTCAAGATATTCAGGAGAGCTATAGGTGTGCACTTTGTATCTAATTGTGTATAATTTTACCAGATTTAGGTGTGCTGAAAATCACACTCCTCAAGATCATTTTAGGTGTAAGGTGTGATATCGCACTCGCACGCCTCAAAATGCAAGGCCTGAAATAGGTAACTTTTTTCAAACCCTAGTGTGAAAACGGTATCAGTAAAATCTCCATTTAGAGTGTGAATTGGGAAAAAAAGGCTTCATAAAAAGAACTGTGGGCATGCCTGCTAAATTACAGCATGTGACAATATATCCTTAAATAAGTTCATCAGGTTTGTTGACAAATCAAGATAATAAGATTCCTTCTTCAAAACCAGTAAATTGACTTACATTTGACAGTTTCGTATACCCGGTTAGTATACTTCATCAGAAATGCGATGATCCAGCTTCTGACTCCCGACGACATCATCGCCTTTCTGATGAAGTATACTGACTGAGTATACGAAACTTTCAAACATAAGTCAATTTACTGGTTTTGAAGAAAGAATCTTATTAACTTGATGTAACAATATATTTGTGTGTCCCACTGGATTTCTACCCATCAGACCATGCCAGGATGTAGCATGGCACATCAGGGGCCTATTTCACTAAAATTATTTTTTGTGATGACTGCAAAAACTCTCGCAAACTAGAATCCATCGCAAATATCATTTGCAATGACTTTTCCATTTCACTAACATCTTTTCACTTTAAATTTTTATCGATGAGCCTATTGCAAATTTAGGGATGATCTTGTCCAAATATGACGTGATATAAAATCAAGTGATATCAAGGATTTGCAATGGCTTCCATTTGCGATGTTTTCTTTGCGGATGCTCATTATCACTCGCAAGATATTCATCGCAAACAAGGTCATTGCAAAATCTTAGTGAAATCGGTTTCGGGAAATCCATTGCAACTTGCGATGATCTCTCACTTTGCGATGAAGTTCGGCATTTGCGATGGATTTAGACATTAGTGAAATAGGCCCTAGATATGCAATCAATAATAAGCGTTACAATCCATTTTTTTATCAAAAACGAGTAGATGTGCATGGTATTTATTTAGCAGCAATAGTCTCCCATTAATAAATACAACGACAGAAATACATGTAAGTGCTTTTACTCAGCACACACATAGTAAACAGAGAAGATATTGTGTGTATCCCATCATGCATTTGGGGAATTTTGTACAGGAAGTCATGTGAGTAGTTAGCAAGCGATGAAACATACCCAAAATGCAAGATTACAACAATTAATCTTGATTTATGGACATTTTGTTACTAACTACTCACACGATTTCCCATACAAACAATCCAACAGGAAGCAATGCATGATGGGATACACAGAGTATCTTCTCTTCATTGTAAACAGATTCTGCAAGGAAGTTGAGGTAACATTTCTCTGTACAATTTACCGTCAACTTGCTTCTTATGTCTTATTTAGCCCATTTCCATCGGGAAATTCCAAATATGACACACCAGTGGCTTACTCAGAAACTCAAAGGCAATGTTTTTCATATGCAGCAAGGGTAGTAATTGAAGCTGAGCATAGTCAAAAATCATGTTCAAAGTCTAATTTCTAATTTCATCAGAAACTTTACCTTTGAAGTGTATTCTATCAGGTTCCAACATTCAACACATAAGACAAATGTTTTAAAAACCGAGATGAAAGTCCTTTCTCCATTCAAGTTTTACCATGTACAGAAACTTAAAACTTGTTTTGCTCAGAACTATAGTTTTCTGAATCAGCCCGATGTCTTCTACCAATTTGGATGTAACTTTGAAACCGAACATCCAATAACCAAAAGCAAGGTGTCATTTTAAAGCTTAAAATATAATCTTACAGATGAGACCAAAAAATCCATTTTCATTTTGGGACCCTTAAAGTACCTTTCGATATGATGGGTGACATATGCAAACATGACATTTTGATGATTCTAGGCTGTTGAATCATCAAACAAGGTTTTTTGACATTTTTAAGTTTACAGAAAAAATAAGTGATGACAGTGTATGTGCAAAACCAATAATTCTGTAACATTGATGTTGACCATATAGATCAAAAACTACATTATTATTATTTAAATCAATAATAACTGCTTGTGGCACATCATATATGGAATTGCCCAAATCGATAATGACTTGCAAACCAGGAACCATGGGGGTTTGGGTTCTTAGAAAATATTTGTACGGGGATGCTCAAGGTAGACTTCAGAATTTTTACCGTCTCTACACCTCGAAAAGCATGATTTTGCGACCCATCTCTATACAAATTTTTAAGAAAAAGCACCCAATTTAGGGCAAATTGTGTGATTTTTGGCAAAATTTTCCAAAATACACCAAATTTTGCATTTTGGGCGCATTGGGTCTGTGACAAAAAACAACCCATCAATAAACCAAACTAATGCACCCCAAAACCTTTGAGCACCCCCGTATACCATTTGTCAGTAAGAACCCCGCACAGGCCAAAACACAAGATTTCTGTTCACTACCCAAGCACAGGGAATAAATATACAAAGACAAAACATTTCTGTTCACTGAGGCCATATGCACCAGTATGGTATGCACAACAAAAGTGTTAGACATGTACAAAGTCAGTTTTTGTTGAACTAGAGAAATAATTTCTGATCTCTAAAATAAACCAATGAAACAAAATAAAACAAGACGAAAAACATACAGAATTCTCCCATAGCGACTTTTTTAAGGATTCAATTTAGTCCGGGCGTAACTTTGGTCAAAATCTATTGTGCATATCACGTCAGTGACCAAAAGTGCTTGGCTACCCACTGAGGGCAGTATTTGATGAAAGCTTATGGACACACATTTTGAAATATTTGAACTTTTACGCATGTTTCCAGTTCACAAAGAAAACATTTCAATTTACAAGTTTCCGTCCTGCTTACAACAAACGGGTAGCAATTGATCTTTTCGCATTTTATGTTCTTGAGTTATTCTTTATCTTAATATTGCATGAAATCTAACAGTATATCTTTCTGGTTAATAAAGTAAAACCTACATGAACACACATAAATATTAATAAACATACATGTACAATAAAAACTAATATGATAAATAAATTACAATATCATTAAAAAAACCTTATCATCCAACAGAATCACCTTGCAACCAAGGAATTTTTATAGGGGAACGGGTACTCGCCGCCATTTTGATTCACCGCCGTGTAAATCCTATTGGGACGGTAGCCATCTTGGATTGTTGCTCATGGAGTGTGAGTTATTGTACCTCCAGCATTTTATGGCTCCGTGTGCCACACTTTAAGAGCCTTCACAACAGATTAGCGGGAAAAATTGGCGTACTTTAATCAGAGCAAATCACAATACACGTTACTTAAAAATGCAGACATGGTTTGCGTCTGAAACAAAATGCACACGCTGTATATGCGTCAAGTGAAAGATTTACGCGCTCTGCCTGGATATCGGGCCAAACATCAAATACATCTGGAAATACAATAACTCTGCTCCATGAGCGACACAAGATGGCGGCGTATCCCGATTCCCCTATAAAAATATAGAAAAGCTCAAAATGACCCTGAGTGGCGGGTGGAGATTGTTAGTGCAGGGCAGCTCTGCCCGGCATGGTGACAACCCTGATTCCAGTGTCACCTTCCTGTACTTGGTGTTTTGTTGGTAAGGCCAAAAAAAATTGTTTGGTTGCCCTCCAGAGCTTTTTTCAGAGAGGGTCGGTCGGTCGGTTTTTTTTTTTTTTTATTTTTTTTTAATACTCTTCCACGTACTGCTAGGTCGATCGGCCGCTCCAGCCTTCACAACTTCCCCGCGACATCCAAATCAAAACAATCAAATACTTCTTGTAGTAATTTGGGACATCGTAAACATTTTGAGAGTTGAATATCGAAAAAAGCGAAAAATATTACATTTTTTTGTAGTTTTCAGTAAGTTTTGCAGGTCGGGCTGAAAAATAGGGTCGGTCGGTGGAGGGCAACCAAACAACTTTTTTTTTGGCCTTATGGTAAATCTAAACTTGTCCAATAATGTTCATATTAGTTCAACCTAACATCCACTAGTTAAAATAATCAGTTACCAATCTCTAAAGTAGCTGTTAGACAAAATATATAAAATACAATAACAGATATAAATTTCTGTCTGTATAAAAAAGAAAAAAGAAAATGAACTTCAGGATAAAGTGCATATCATAGTGATAAATCAATAAAAACAATCAATAAATTGTTTGGTTAATTTTTTGATGCATAATTGCGACCAGCAGTAGCTATTGAAAAGGGCATTGGACAAAATTTTGAAATTTTGTTTGTAGATGATTTACACATCCTATGTTAGAAAATAACAGTCAATACCAGATATCGCGAATTTTTTGATCAAAACCTAAAAAGTCAAAAATTTGAATATTATTTTATTTGTTGATTTTGGGTATGAGGCTAATCTTTAAACGTATTTATTGATGCTATACAGTGAGAGAGAGCCAAAGATTTGATTGCAAAACATTCCATTCACATCATAGATTGCAGAAAATTGAAAACTAAAAGAAATTTGGAATTTTCATCAGATCTCCTGAAAGGACCAATTCTAGAAATTCAACTATAGAGGGCAGTATTTATCGTTGTCGACAACAATAATTAAAAATAAGAGAATATCTAAATATTTTGATATATAGGGTTTGAATTTGACAATGAAACTTTGCATGCTGTCATTATTACCACTAACACTTCCAATGGTGCAAAAATCTCAAAATGTTTGGGGAAAAGTTTGGGGATGAGGCTGAACTTGTCCAATGTCCCTTTAATTGCAGGCCAAGAATTCATAAATAGGTAATGGTAAAACCTATGAAATGGCAGTCATCTGTTTAAACTGTCCAATAAATAATTTGTTTGCCTATAGATATTACTTACAATATCATAATCATAATCAGTACAGCACGTTCAAGATACAATATCATCACTCAGTATATAAAAACACAACAATTTCATTGGTTAATAACTGAAATGGATATTTACATATCGCATAAAACTTCAGAGTTCTATATGGAACGAAATTCTCTATATTGATATGAAAACTCGTATCATGCAGCTCGTTTCTAGTCCAACTCGTATCGCTTTTGGAACATGATAGTTGTACTGTAAAGCGTGCACGGTTGCTGTACATGCGAGACTAACTGCAACGCGTTGTACTACGCGATGCAGATAGAAACGATGCACATAGCTGTCAATCAAACCAGGAAAACTACAAAATTAAATTTGATCGCAATATTACAACAAATGTAAAAAGAACTTTTCTCCAAGCATTTTAAAGAGTATTTTCAAGCTTTTGCTATGAAATTTTCATGTTTACTGAGTGATAAATTTGTTACCCCCTGTTTGTTCTTATGCAATACGAAAAAATATTTATGGTTTGTGTTCATATCACACTCGGTTTTCAGCCTCTTGAAACGTGAAAACGATATGAAAGTTCAATTTTTTTCTCGATTCGGTTTGCATTGACACAAGTGGTGTTGCGATCTGATATCAATTTAGGCCTAAAAAATAAATTGTTTGTTTGCCCTCCAGTGGAAAAATTGAAATTTTGATCTTTTTTTTTTACTCTGCACATATATTTTAAAGAATAATCTCATTCCATGGATTTTATCGTGAATACCAAGCAATGCAGGGCTTCATCAAAGATCGTGGGTCATAGAGTAAATATGCATTTTATACTACTAAATGTGACTTTATATTGCTAAATTTTACATTTTTCGTCTAAAATATTGAGTTTTCATATTTTAGCAGTTTGAAGAAAAAAAATAAACTGAAATACCCGACCCAAATTTTTGGCATTTTAGGGTCAGTCGCGGATGGCAAACAAACTTATTTTTTTAGGCCTTATCTGCTCAGCTCAATACTCCCATCTTCATATGCTCAGTGTGGAACAATTAAAGGGTCCTAATAGTATAAAGGCTTACACATCTTTATAGTGAAAGTTTTTACCAAAGCTGGATTAAAAATGCATGATACATACATGGTTCACGTTATTCTAAACATAAAAACCTAAAACATACAAAAAGTCTTAGACATTAGTAACAACCAATTGGTTATGTTTTATAATCTTGAGAAGTAAACTTTCTTCAAAAGCACACCTTACAAGCTCCCACATATCATTAGACATGCATGGTTCTAGTGAACTTTGAAAATGTAAAGAAAGAAAGAATTTTTTAGGCTAATTGCCAAGGATAACCCAAGAAAGCATCTGATGAAGCTTATTTCAATTGGGGTCCAAGATCTTTCTTTAATTAAATCAGTTTTTGATGCAGGAGGAAGACCGGAGTACCCGGAGAAGAACCTGCGGAAGTGAGCATGGACTGAAAACCAAATGCACATACAGTGCCGGGACCGGGAATGATCCGAATCGAACCCAGGACTCAGTGGTGCAAAGCGAGGGAAATACCGCTGCGCTAAACCACTTCTCCCATGTATGGTTCATGTAACTTGATCATGTTGATGGTCCTAATAATATTATCCAGGGCTACACAACTACAAATACTTGGCCAGAGCAAATTAATGATTTATAGACAACCAGATTGAGTTGCGGTGTCAACAACAACAAAAAATAACACATTGATTTCAAGATACGAAACAAAACTTGGAGATAGGAACACTAACAGCACTGGGATATAACACGCAACCATGTATAGTGTGCTTTGAACATACACTTCATGAATGGTACAGGAAATACACTTATGCTCAAGATAGGATATTGTATATTGGCCAATCCTGTACAGAATCACACAAATGAAGGTTAAAACTTCTGCATCACAAATATTTACTAACCTTGTTTGGAGACCTTTCATTTGTGTATTTTATCACCATTAAGTATGAGCCTTTTTCCTGTACAGAATCGTCTATTGTTAACGTTACTTCAGTTTACGAGGGGGTATCAAAAAGTTTTAAAGATCACCAGAAGCTATATCAATGAACTTTGGTCAGAATGATCACCGGTTCTTGTGTACATTATGGTGCAAAAATGATATCAATGACATTTACACTTTCTATACAGGTGTCTATACATGTCAACAGCCTGCCTCCGCTAACCAGATAAATTGTATGGTGAAATCAAAGAAACACGGCACGATTAACATCCTGCATTTGAAGGGTTCAGCCAAGTGATTCTATGTGACACGCTCAAAGTTTTGATTTTTGATACCATAGTATAGGTCACCAGAAGCTATATCAATGAACTTTGGTCAGAATGATCACCGGTTCTTGCGTACATTATGGTGCAAAAATGATATCAATGACATTTACACTTTCTATACAGGTGTCTATACATGTCAACAGCCTGCCTCCGCTAACCAGATAAAT
>JXSR01S019935.1:93270-110944 GCA_000969725.1 Ophiothrix spiculata | reverse complement strand
ATGACATTTACACTTTCTATACAGGTGTCTATACATGTCAACAGCCTGCCTCCGCTAACCAGATAAATTGTATGGTGAAATCAAAGAAACACGGCGTGATTAACTTCCTGCATTTGAAGGGTTACAGCCAAGTGATTCTATGATAACACGCTCAAAGTTTAGATTTTTGATACCATAGTATAGGTTAGGATCTCCTCTTTCCATTGATACCAAAATTGTGAGAATTGGTCAATAAATGACGTCACAATGTCGTAATAAAGCATGGCAGACCTGAAAATGTTGATTTTTAGCAAAACACAACGAGGCTTTTTTTTGGCTAAAAGAGGACCTCCACAAAGTCCGCCTGTAGACAGGCAGTTTAAGTGCAAGGAATTTGTTACTTTGCACAGTGGCTATGTAAAGATGACTTAATTGTCACATAATAAAATTAAGTTCCTGGCTGTGTTCCTTCTTGTTGATCTTAAAAACTTTTTGATGCCCCCTCGTATATCTTCTTAAGGTGGGCAGGGAAAACGCATTATCTACAGATCTAACGCTGTAGACACACAATACGTACACTGTACTATTTTTCAAGCTAGTTTATATATTTCCTTTAAACACACTATTAATCCATTTTGAGGTTCACATAAATATAACGGATGAATTTCAGAGATGAGAAGAAGGATACAGTTCCCAACATAAGGAAGAAGACATAGCACGCCAGTAATGTGTAGCCGAAGAATTCCATCGTTTGAAGCGCCCCCGACATACTCGACCGCTTGTAGTAGTAGAAGATAGCATATAGAAATACAAATAAGCCAGTTGATCTGTGGAGGGAGGGAGGGAAACAAAATGATACATGAATATTCATAGTTTATAAAATTATTTGTGGGCCGCTGGGGTAAAAAGATGCAGCTGTTGTTTCCTACTTAAAGCTCATTGTACCATATCTAATGTATGCTAATTGTACATATCAGATCGTCATGTGAGTGCAAGAAAGTCGTATCTGCAATAGCTGCCATTTGTCATTAATTTGGATTGCACACTGTGTAATATCCAGTCTCGGGTCAGTGGCTCTTGAAGTGGTTTTTCAGGTGACACCGTCACCTGAAGAACAATTTCAAGGGGCACTGACATATGGCAGTGAAATTTTGAGGGATTTTTCACATTAAAGTGACTAGGTGTTACATAAAAATAACTTAGGGCAGCCATTGCAGATAGGACTATTTTGCCTATTGCTGAGATGGTCTGTCTCAAGGAAAGTTGTTTATTCCAACTCAAAACAATGTGTTGTTGGGACAATCACGACAGGGTAATTGATATATCAGCCTGTCATGCTTGTCACGAAATTTTTAAAGGTGCGACAAGGTCGAGTTTGCATACTTGAAAATGTTGATGTCACGCTGGTCGCACGACCACCATGACAGACACTCTTAAAGGTTACATGAAAAGAGACTATCAAGTAGTTTTTATATACTGTAAAACATGTTAATTTCGCGAGGTATTTAATTTCGCGAGGGAAAAGAATTCGCGAAATTAAATCCTCGCGAAAATTTTGCCCAAGTTCATGTTTGTTTATTAACAAATGACCTAGAGCTCTTTTACATGTGTAAAAACATTTTGTTTTTATGTCAAGCAGCGTTCTACTAAAGCTCACCCCTATCTTGTAATGGGAATGGTCCATTTTTGTAAACAAAGTTGTCTGGCTAGCGGTCGGCAATCGGCAAGGTCGAAGTAGGCTATGCAGTGTCTGATTGAGTGGGGTTTGCTCGTAAAAGTTTTGATTTATTTCTGCAACATGGCTGTTTGCTTTTACAATTGTTTATACACATCATGTGTCACTTGTGTGGAGCCTTTTTTCTTGCAGATTTTAAAGGTATTATAGTAATATTTTGACAGGAACATAGGAAACTAGAAGATAATGTATGGCCTTCCGAATTCGGAAGACATACATAAATCATCACAAATTTCAATCTCGCGAAATTTAATACTCGCGAAAATGTCACTTCTTGTGAATTCGCGAAATAAAGTACCCACGAAATTTAAGTGTTTTACAGTATTTGTTATAACAAAACTGAGTGAAAGACAACAACATAAAATTCCGATTATGTACGATGCTCATAAAAGCTTTCAAATATACCGCCTCGCAATCCTGTATTTGACGACCTCAAAAACAATCTCTTTGAACTGGCTGAGTGAGATTACGCCTGTTAGTGTACGAAGAGTTTCATAAGACCCTGGAATATACACCCAGTAAACTATTATATGTATTGTTTAATATCCGTGGATCTCGAAAATCTCTGAACCCTTACCGACGTCATCCGACCTTGCATTCATACTAGTTGTCGCTTTGTACTTTCTGTTCAATGTACAATATCAAAACACCAGATGAAACAAAGCATGACGCAACGTCGAGACAAAGCTATCGAAGTATGTAAGCATCATAGTAGGGCAGTTCAGATTGATTGTTTTTTGAGGTCATAAAAAAGCGCTATATTTGAAAGTTGTTTTGAGTATCGTTGACTATTTGTGCTTCATTACAATTTTACATTGGTGTTTTCCACTTTGTTTTGTTATAACGACTGTATATGAAGTTACTTATATTTTCTTTTCCTGTAACCTTTAACCCAACTGAATCCCAAAATCTTCTATCAATACAAAAAGATGATGACCATTTTAAGCATCTTGTACCTGGTGTCCAGAGAAGAAATGGTGTGTATCCCATCATGCATTGCTTCCTATGGGATTGTTTGTATAGGAAATAATGCGAGTAGTTAGTGATGAATGTCCATAAATCAAAGTTAATTGATGTAATGATGCATTTTGGATATGTTTTAACACTAACTACTCACATGATTTCCTGTACAAAATTTCTCATAGGAAGCAATGCATGATGGGATACACACCATTTCTTCTCTGGACACCAGGTACAAGATGACTAAATCTTGTTGTTCTCTATTGCAAAATTGTGCACATTTTTGATGTCTTTGCAATAATATCATTTTGGCAGGGCAATTTGGATGAGTGTAATTCTTGGTTGCAAAACAGGGAGGAGATTTAATAATGGAGGGAATCGATTGTCCATATGAATCTTTTCGCCCCAACAAACCTGCTAAATCCCACACTGCCCCCTTACAAAATTGGACATACTTTTGAAGTCTTAATATAAAATAATGCTTTTTAAGGTGGTTTTGAGCTGAAAGTACAGTCAAAATTGACTCAAAAAGCTTCAAAATTGACGGTGACAAGTCTTATTTCAAATTGGGATGAGTTCTGGAGGACGGGGAATGGGGATTGAACATTTTTTTGCCAAGTGGCGGGTGGGTGTGGGGTGCTGCAAATTCTCTCAAGAAAAAAAACACCTTGGACCTGAATATTTTGAGTTAACAGAATTACCTTTGATTATAACTCGTCATGTGAGAGCAAGAAAGTCGTATCTGCAATAGCTGCCATTTGTCATTAATTTAGACTGCACAATGTATAATCTCCAATCTAGAGTCAGTGGCTCTTGAAATGGTTCTTCAGGTGGCGGTGTCACCTGAAGAACCATTTCAAGAGCCACTGACAAATGACATAGAAATTTTAGAGGATTTTTCACATTCTAGTAACAAGATTTTAAATAAATATAACTTAAGGCAGCCATTGCAGATACGACTTTGAATGACGCACTTACCCAGCGCTGAATATAGCACGCCACCACCAGCGATAATCCTCATTGGACAGTTGAAAGTATGTTAGAGCGATTGATATACATGCGGTTACACTGAGTAAGATGCCGTACACGACGAACAGGATTCCGTACAGGGTGTACTGCTCACGTCCCCATAGGGTAGCAAAGATGTAGTACAACTCCACTGAAATTGCACTGTGAATCAATGGATACACAAACAGTTAAATTGAAATTGCATTGGGAATCAATACGTACACAAGAGGTTAATTGTGACCAGAAGAATTGAACCAACTTTCAAAACATTTCGCTCCTCATGGGAAGTATAAAGCATATTTTTTTAATGGGGGGGGGGTAATACCTGTACATTCATATTCATCATAATATGAACCCGGTCATATCTAAAGGTACCTTAAGGTCGGCATAGTAAATTACGAGATACGGGCCATTGAAGCTGAGCATAGTCAAAAACCACGTCCAAGGTAGAATTTCTAATTTCATGAAATGTTACCTTTGAAGTGTATACTATCATATTAATCAGGTTTCAACATCCAAAACATATAACAAATGTTCTAAAAACCGAGATAAAAATCCTTTCTCCATTCAAGTTTTACCAGTACAGAAACTTTAAACTTGGTTTTCTCAGAACTTTGGTTTTCTGTATCAGCCTGATGCCTTTTACCAATTTGGATGTAACTTTGCAATCAAACATCCAAATAACCAAAAGCAAGGTGTCATTTTAAAATAATCTTTCAGATGAGACCAAAAAAATAAATTTTTATTTTGAGACCCTTAAGGTACCTTAAGGCACATATATCACTGGCTTTGACTTAAATAAACAAGATTGTCAGATAGGAAACAGGACGGTGGATGGTAGACAGAAATTTGGAATGATGTCTCTTCCGGAAAAATTATAGGCGAGAAAAAACGGACAATTTCCGGACACTGATCCAGACAGGCATTTATTATACAAAAATTGACTGCTCATGAGGACAATAGTAATAATTATATACCTCATATCTAGATTCCTGTCTTCTGATTGGTTAAAAGTGAGGGCTTGGATTTAACTAAGCCCTTGGCATATTTTACACTAGGCCCGCTCAATATATTTTGAGCCGTGTAACTCAAGCTTTACGTGCATGACTATAGGCACGGTCAGCATCGAAAGGAGGCGCTTTAATGGTTCTTTTAACCAATCAGATAACAAAAATCAATATACTGTAAAACATGTTAATTTCACGAGGTACTTAATTTCGCGAGGGTAAAGAATTCGCGAAATTAAATCCTCGCGAAAATATTGTCCAAGTTCATGTTTGTTTATTGAAAAATGTAATGGAGCTCTTTTACATGTGTTAAAACACTTTGATTTTATGCCAGACGATCTACTGATCAATGCTCACCCCTATCTTGTAATGGAATAGTCCATCATGTAAATTGTAAACAAAGCAGTGTTGGCTCTGGCTAGGCTGTCGATCGGCAATCAAAGTGTCCATGGAGTGGGGTTTGTTTGTAAAAGTTTTGATTTATTTCTGCAATATGACCTCTTACTTTTACAATTGTTTTTAAACATCATGCCTGGAGCCTTTTTTCATGCAGATTTTCAAGGTATTTTAGTAATATTTTGACAGGAACATCGGAAACTAGAAGATAATATATGGCCTTCCGAATTCGGAAGACATACATAATCATCACAAATTTCAAATTCGCGAAATTTGATACTCGCGAAAATGTCACTTCTTGCGAATTCGCGAAATAAAGTCCCCGCGAAATTTAAGTGTTTTACAGTATTCGGTAAATAAAGTGAAAATTGACCGCTTCGTTTTGAGCATATTCATGCTTTTGAGATCACCTCGGAGGAAATAATTTAAACCATGCCCCCTCAAAGCAGTGTACTATTGCCCCGAAGTGATCTTGAGACTATATATTATTTCCCGAGACCATGGATTGAGGGAAATAGCATGATGGTATCAAGATCACTGAGGGGAAATTTGTCGCTTTGCTGTTTTCAATTCATGATGCCCAAGCACAGGGCTTTGCACGTACTCAGTTCCCGACGCGCGATGAACAATGCGCCATCTTATGCGTACTGTATAACCCCGCTTCCCTGAACGCTATGCCATACGTAATATGCTAATTTGAATATCAACTGTGGGTTCATCACCAATCAACAACAGTATGCTCCTGTATGAGTTGCTGAATGATCATTTTGCTACAAATCTTCTAAATTCAATTTCTTCTGTGAAAACATCTGGCTGTCCAGCCCATATGAGCCATAAATGCCAGTAATTCCATTTTGCACTATACAGATGTCAAGGTTGTAATTTGCCGAAATTGATATTTTGAAAGATTCACAATCCTTGTGCTTACTACAAAATACCCGCAAAGTTTAATTTCAAGAAAATGATAGGAAATTTATGTGAAATAAATCTGCATATTTTTAAGACATGAATCAACAGTAAATATAGGGGTTACTGATCTTTGAACGCATTTATCTCAGTTATACGTTTTACTCCCTGACAACCTTTGAGAGACCATACCTTTACTTCTGGAAATCGTGTGAAGTTCATTGAGGTGTCATTTTAATCCTTAAAGCATGGTCTTTGCAAATAATTAAAAAAGTGAAAACGACAATAGGTGGTATTTACGGCTGGTTTGGGATGGACGGTCAACATATTTTATAATCAATTTTTTTTGAAAAAACCCTACCTGAATGGTAGAAATCCACCGATGATACAATGCATGAAGCCTGACCTATACCATGGCACTGATGGGATCTCTCTGGCTATGTTCTTGGTTCGACATGGAGCATCAAAAGTTTCAGCCATATTTTTACCCAAAATTCCACCTATGACTGTTAATGGATACCCAACTGTAAAGAAAAGAAGACAAACCGTTTATTGTTATAGTCTCTGCATCCTGAGGGTCGTCTACTGTACCGAAAATCTCTTTATACAGGTTTAAAAGCAGTATTAAAATTTAAATAAAATGAAAACAACAAAAAATCAAAATTCTCAAAGGAAAAAAACACCTTTTTTGGAAGTCCAAAAATTAGGCGCTTGTATACTTTTGTACAGTAAAACCTTTTTCCAGTTTCGAAAAATAGGGGCGGGGTGTGGAGGACAACCAAACAACCTTTTTTTGGGCCTAAATGTTAAATTATTATCAGTTGATGTAATTACCATTCTAAAGTTGTTAAGAAAATCTAAAACAAAACAGAAAAGTTCCCAACTTTCAATCTGATCTTAATTTGAATATAATAGGTCAACGGTCAATTACCCACAACTTCATCTACAGTGGAGGCAGGCAGAAATGTTTACATCATTCAAATAAATTGGTCGTAAGTTTGGAAATTTGATCACTTCCAAGTTGAACATGTTCAAAATTTTCTTGTTCTAAAACAGTGGTGGGCAACCTTTTTACTACCGCGGGCCAAAAAAAGTTCCAATATTTTTCGCGGGCCGCATCTCCAGGCCGCATCCAAAGTACTAAAAGAGCTCATTTTGACCTGTGAAATACTCGATTTAGCTACAGTCTCTCTCGCATTTTAAAAGGTGCGTCAATCCAAAGTTCCATAAAAAATACTCTGAGAAATGTACCCTTTTTAAACTTTAACCTCAAAAAGTTCAATGTTCCTAATGCACACCTAATGCCCTCCTTTTCTGCAATATGTCACTATGAATGTCCCTATGTTTGAAATCTCCAGAAGGCAAAATAGCACGTCATTTTCAAATTCAAAATTTCCTGGGGTAGTATCAAGGAAAGTTTTCCCTATCTAGTTACTTCTGTTGCAAGTTAATAATTAGCAAAAACATACTTTGAAAAACCTCAAGGGGAAGACCTGCGACATCCTCTTTGCTCAGTGTGGGAAACAAATTTCCTTACTCGTCTGTATAAAATGTATTTGTTCATAAAAGGTTTATATCAACTATTTGCAAATAATTTGATGGTTGACCCGTCAAAACATCAGCCACCAAAAATCGCTACTGTTGGTGTACTCCACTACATCTGATGTTTTCGAAAATACAAGCTTTAGTGAATTTAGAATGAATTTTGTGTATGTTAATATTTTCATTTTTTGATTTATATTCAAATAATTTTGTTCAACTTTGGAAGAATATATAATTTAGCAGATTTCTGAGATTAAAAGTTCATTCCGTGCGCAATATGGCTTTTTATTTGGGGCTAAAATTTTTTAAAATTTTACACATTCCTTTTTTTCTTTGTGGGCTTGGCAGGCCGCACAAATTGAGCTCGCAGGCCGCATGCGGCCCGCGGGCAGTAGGTTGCCCACCACTGTTCTAAAGTAACTTAAGAAAATGTTATATAAGAATGTTCCTAAATGGCGTTATGAAATAGAGCCCAGGGCCCATATTCATGAAACACCGCTAACTCTAGTTGGCTGCTAACTCTTTGTCTACCCGTCAAAATTTGACAGGTATACAATAGGAGCCAACTAGAGTTAGCGGTGTTTCATGAATATGGGCCCTGATGACTTTCATCAACACTGTACTTACTGAGTAGCCAAATCATGAGCAATAATAACACTGTCGTAAACGGTAAAGCTTGCGTTGAGTCATACCCCCATGCAACTGTATTCACGACACTCCATATCACGAAAAATGGAACTGAAAAATAAACAGATGAAATTCAGATTTGTCAGCGCTGGAAACTTTGGAAATCAAATTTAATTTAGAAAAAGGCAGATTAATATAAACTTTATCAAAAATGCACGCAACTCCCAGACTTAGAACTACTATACTCTATAAACCTTGAAGTACGCAACAAGCAATCGGACTCTGTTATGAGATCTATAGCATATCTCTTGTATTATTCTACAACATTGGAACTGGTGCTTTTGTATTTTGTAAGAGACTAGTAATGATTGATTAGGATTGATGAAGACCAAATCACTGTGTAGTATTTTTTTTAAATGAATTCTTCATGATTTTGATTGGTTCTATATTGTTCACATGGTGTATAATGTGTACAATTGTGTTAAATGTTACCATGTGTGTGTTCTGTGGCTTGACATAGTGATCATTGGATCGGGGTGCGAGATGACTCCAGTTCAAATCCAGATGAAAATCTAGGGCAGCAAATTGTGCGGGAGCGGGGAGCACCGCTCGCAGGAAGCAACAGAAGAAATTGAGGGAAATTGTGCCTTCATGAGAAATAATAAATGCGAGCTGAGTGAGGAAACTTTGAGCTTCAAAAAAAAAATAATAATGTTATGCCCTGTGAAAATCTGCCATTTTTGACATGCAGATTTCTGATATTTTTTAAACAAAGAACTGGTCAAATGTGTAAGGATTAAGATTTGGAATAAGAATAGATTAAAGCTGCCAACCGTTCGACAATCGTATGTTGTAAAACACATGTATGATTAGGCCATTTCATAAAATTTTGGAAAATTAAAATATTTTCATAAAAGCAAATTCAAATTAATAATGACAAAATTTGCAACAAAATAATAGTTGCACCACTACTCTTGGTTAAATAATTAACAAAACTGCATCAAAAAGAAGTTTCTGTCAAATTGACAAAAAAATTCACTCACCATGCCTACCAAGATGGCTGCCAACTCATTTTCCCATAGAGATCAACAAAAAATATATCCCATTTTTGCTTTTTTTGAGCATCAATTTCATGATTTTTAGTTAAATGTATGTTGTTAATCAGTTGCCCACACACACAAACATCCATACTAAGGAATCCTTTCAAGTGACATAATTTACAAATATAATTTGAAGTAAAACATTCTTTCTATTGACTTGTACACAAACAACGCTACAAATTTTTGAAATATTATTTGGTATCACATCGGTAAATAAATTGTGTAGCATCGTCTGCTAGCTTGAGAATGCCTGTTGGCAGGCAGAACGTGACCCTTATTGCCTAAAATTAATTCCAAAATATGTAGAAAAAGAGTATTTTCCCCAAAAATGTTGAAGTTAACCCTGCTTATTGGACTTTTATTAAATGATTCATGATGAAAAGATTTTGTTTGTACCATTTTTGAAGAAATTTTACGAATTTTGGAGAACACAGGGTTTCTTGTGAGTGGCACTATTTTCCCAATGGGTATGGGTGCACTCAAAATGAAATGTGACTTTGATGCGGCGTATCTTGAAAACTTTGCCTCGACCATATATTTTTTTCCAATTTGTAGAAGAGATATGTCCATTTTTCTTTCAATTGAGAACATGCACATGGTAACCGGTCGCTTTTAAGTCTAGAAAATGACGTTTAAAGACAGGGCATTTTGCATGTAAAGTCAATGGGGACGTATCTACCGGTGTGTTTCCATTTATGACAAATCACAGTTTTTGAAACGAAAGGGCAAACCTAGCATTACCTACCTGCAAATAGACATGAAGTAAGCACTATATTCCACACCCAGTTATCTCCTCCAAGCTTCTTGTAGAAGTTGCTGGAAACATAGCCAGCAATACCTACGAGATAAACCATACAATCAATGGATTACAAATCTTTTAATATGAGTAATGATATTTATATATGACATCAAAAGTAAATTAATGTTTATAAGGATTATATATAGGATATCAAATTCATTTATTGTTAAGACTAATGGTGCATTCAGAGTCCAGCGTATTTTGTCAATGCAGCATCGCTCGCTCGACGTCTACCGATACACAGTCTTTAGATTTAATACAGTACTTCTTGTAGTGCCTGTAAAGACTTTGTTGTTGGCGAGCGATATTGCAGTGTGATGAAATTGCTGAACTCTGAACGCACCATAAGTTGCCCCGAGCCTAACGCTCTGTTAGCAAAAGCACGAGGAAGCAAATAATGACCCTCATGACCCCAAACTCTATTTTAGGACCAATTTATGTAGAGTATCACCGGCAGGGCTACATGTTCTGATATGTATATACAGGTACGATTATTTCAAATAATTCATTGTCCTCCTATGTTGCAGTGGATAAAGGGATTGTCTAGAAATCATAGGCTGTTGCTCAGAGTTGGATCAAGCTTCAGCACGGAATGAATTGATTATTTGCACTTTTTCAAAACTGGTAAATCAAATACAATTTGTCTTCTGCTATATAGATACTTCACAACACTCCAATTTGAGTCAAACCCAAAGCTCTCTGGTCCTAGAGAGCAATGATATACTTTTGAAGGTATAGTCAACATGACCGGGAAATTTTCCCTACTCTTTTCGAATAGCCCATGGTGTTCTTTTACATCCGACAGTGTGTCAGGTACACTTCAGATGGGACCAACAGCTTTATGTGCCTTCCGAAGCACGAAGCAAGTAGAGTCAAGTTTCTTGCTTAAGGAAACAAGGAGACGTGCCGGGACTGGGGACCCCACGACAGATGTATAGAATGTGATTACAAGTCCAACTCTCTAACAGCTTGGCCACACTCCTTCAGAGTTTCAAGACAAAAATGAACCAATCAAAATTATTTAATATATCCTTTCGGATCCAACCTTTCTTTTGGAAACACGTGCAAAAAAGAGAGCAAGATCCCTCTTATAACTTGTAATGCATGGCTTGATCAACATTAGGCTACAGAATTAGCAGTCCGTCTCAGATGATGAAACCCAAAGGACTATGCATACATCAACTTACTAAGATTCACAGTTAGTATTTTGGGCTAGTTTTAAGGTTTGGGTCAAATTAGGGTTAGGTTTAGTGTAGGATAAGAATTCGAGTATAGGTGAAGTTCTAGGTTCAGTTTGAAATATACTTTTTCCAAGTGTCAATATGAGGTTGCTGACTCGACTGAAGAAATGATAAAGTGAAGACCCTGGTCATTGACTAAATTTAATAGAAGTCAATAATTGAAGAATGTTTTTCTAAAAACTCAACTGCCACATGCTATAGACCATATTTATAATTGACATACTCCCGCCGTTGACGGGTAAACAGTAAATCCACAGAATCTGACGGGGAATAGAAACTTGGAACGAGAGCAAGTATGATATATACCCTACTTGCCCTCGTTCTGAGTTCTGTTTACCGTCCGATTCTGTGGATTTACCCAATCAACGGCGGGAGTATGTCAATTATAAATATGGTCTATATTTGCAAAGATTATTGGAGTGTTATAACACTGTTTTTGTGTATGGTATCGGCTGTCAAAGCTTAGTGAAAATGACCAAAATTTACACCACATTGATCAAAATTTCATGAAAGCATTTCACTGCACAAACACACATTTAGATAAATGATTACATACAAGCATATTTCCTTGACTTTAAGTGTTATTGAAGATGGTCCCTACGGGCAGCGAACCGTAACCACCTGATGGTACTTAGGACAACACTGCTCGACCTCTGAGGTTTTCATCCAACAATCTGGATTGACATATTTTGTTTCATGATTTTTTTATGTGTAATTAATTAATTTAAAATACTTAACGAGTCTGGGACTCAACAGGCTTTATGCTTATTTCCCAGTGCTCCTCCACAATGTTATGTATTTTCAGTTTACAATGTTATGTAACTATTTTTGATATTGTTACTGTAATTGTGCCTATGTGGAAGAAATAAATGATTATGATTATGATTTCAAATTCTAGCATGCTGCCAGATATTGCACTTATTGCAACTTCAGAACAACATAAAGTGAGCTCTCCCAAATTAGATTAGATTAGGCATAGACTTAAAACAGACCAGTTTCTTTTATGTCTTTATGGCTAACTTACATGATGTGAGGGCGTAAATCAGTATTGCGGCTGTATTCATAGACCCATGGTGGTGTACATTAAACATGCCTAACATCGCCATCATCAATATGGCTGTAGCTAGTGTCAAAAACTGACTTCCAACACCTGAAAAAAATAGAGAAATGGTAAATCAACAGAGTTACACACAATATCTTGGAAAAAAGTCAAATAAACACAACACCTGTTTGCTTTTATAAACATGGCGTGTTGTTTTAATGATTCAATGGGACAAAGAAAATAATTTTGTGTCATTTTAGCTAGGCACCCAAGAGACATTCGCTGGCGATATTCAATGTAGCTCATGCTCTGAAATGGTGAGAAAATATTGCTTACAACAAAAATTACTATGTACAATAAAGGTCCATAACAATTCCTGAAAGGTCCCCCATATGAACCCCAGAAACACCTAAATACCTGCTGAAAGGTCGTTTTTTAATAAAGTACTACACAAAACGCTTGTAAAACTACCGAACCCCTTTTTTTGCTTGTCACTTTTTGAAATCCACTGAAATTAGTTTAGGGTCCACCAAAACAAATGTTTTCCTCCAAAAGGTCCACTTTTTGAAAACCCACACCAACCCCCTTGAAAAAATCCTGGCAACGGGCCTGCTGTCTTTACATACCTAATATTGAGCAGAGCAGCGTTTTATAGGGAGGAAATCTGAACACATCTGTGTGAATAATTTTCCAGCCATTCTCATCTTGATCCAAATCTTCAACTTCATCCTCGTCTAAGTTATATCTGGCAAAGTCATTTTTTAACACTCTCATCTGGAATGGAAACATTTCGAGTTATTTTTCACTATATTGGTCCAATCACACATGGTTCGAACACAAGTTTATTAATACAATCCAAAACAAGACTTCTCAACTTCATTATATGTGATGACTCACCCCGAAAAGGGGGACTTTGCGACAGAACACTTTTCAAGAAACAGATGAAAATAGGCCGTGAAAAATAAAGAAATAATAACAATTTCCAGCAAATTTTCTGATGTAAAATTTGATTGCCTTGATCAATTTCAACAAGTAAGGTGTCATTTTTTAGTTTAGAAAATGCCGCAACAGATGAAATGAACAAATCAAAATTGATATCATCTGCAAAGTCCCCCCTTTCGGGGTGAGCCATCACATATAGGGACCTATAGGGTCAACAATTTTGATTTTTATGACCGATTTTATATTTTGAGTATATACTGTTGTGTAAACTATTCTCAAGGAAATCATAACCGGGTACATTTTCATTGGCAACTCAAAAATGAAACATGTTTTAGCAGAAATTACACAGGTTATATTGGAACAAAAATTTCAAAAAGTTTGAAAAAAATATTGGAGCTGGAGCTCCTTTAATAAGGGCGCACCATTTGATTTACAGGGGAGAGCAGGAAGTTGGGTTCGGGGTTGAATTGGTTTTTTTCGTGCCCCATTCGGAAGCAAATTTTTTTCCCCTGGAAATTACTGTTTTTCTGCCTATTCCATGTTCCGGGGGATTTTTTTTTTTCTTCTGCCATTTTCAAAAAACTTCCTGCTCCCCCCTGGAAATCTAATGGTGCGCCCCTAACAGACAGAGTGAGAGAGTGACTGACAAAAAATGAGTAAGTTCTGCCCTAAAAACTGACTTGAGGGGGGAGGGGATCTGAGGAAGGTCTAAAAATGATAAATTTGCCAATTACTTTAATTATATACCAAATTTTAGCCATGTTGGTGACTATCTGTATGTATTTGAGGTCACAGAATCCATTTGTGAATGTTCCAGCAGTGTCAAACCTTCCAAAATGGCGATATTGTCTCAATTTGGGTATCTACCGCATCCATAGGCACCGCATCCTTAGGCACCACCACCTTTGTACTGCCAAGTTCAAACCATTGTCTCTCTTAAATTATGTAACCCATGAAGGCCAAATTACAGGCCACAGATAGCAGAAAGTGTAAGCTTTCAAATGAGACATTAAACAAGTCAATAGGCCAAGGAATAGTAAATTTACATCAAATTAAGTTCGAGAACCCACGAAAAAATGTAACAACACCACCTTTTTAGCATACCCACCTAATGAAATGCTACCAAATATAAAATTTAAATCCGAAAAAAATATGACACAAATGATGAACGGTTCTCCAGACATGGCTGTTTAAAGCAAGCAAGGTTTTGTGCGCAAAAATTTTGACCGGGATTGTAGTTTATATGTTTTCTAGGTGTGTGCTCCAATAGACCATTTCAAAAAACAACTTTCTGAGAAATTCCGAACCTGATTTTTCACTTTCCGGCAATTGCCGACTGAAAAAGTGACTCTTCAACACAATAGTCAGAGTGTAAAGTTCGCATTCTCGTTAACTGGTTGCGTACCAATTCAAACTTGGAATTAGAGTCAGCGCTACAGAGTCACTTTTACTGAAGTTTCAGTGTGGTACGCTCCAATAGACTGGCAATTTTAAGCTTAATCAGACGATTTCAAATGCAAATTTCACACTTTCTGTGAGTGAGCATATGGTGCCACCGGCCAAAAATTGTTCAGAATTGATGCCTCTAACCATGTATGTGTCTGAATATAATTATTTTTCACTTTTATTGCACTGAAAATACGACACAATTTTCGGACAAGTTTGTTTACAAAATCATATATGCTAATGAGCTCATACGTGATTGGTTGATAAAACGGCCATGTGACCGACGTTCCGGAGATTTCCGAATGGATTTTGAAAAGGTTTATTTCATAGCATAGACTATAAATTAGTCAATGCTGGGTAATGTGCAGTCTTCTGTATGTAATAATGTATAACGCATAATAAAAATCAACCACATGCAATTTGAAAAAGTCAGACGCAGATCTATTACTTTCTACTTTAATTACCATGGCCTAAACAGATATAATTGCAAATAGGGTAAACCGGAGTAAAAAGGCTCACCGGGTAAAAAGGCCCACCAAAATAATCACCTTCAAGGCCCCCTTACCAATAAAATATTCATGAAACTAGATTTGCATAAAAAAGAGAGGACATGTAGTGCATTATATTAAACCACATAACTTTATCTATGATCCTCAAAGCTGATCCAAGATATTTTGCCCAAAACCTCAAAAACGGGCCTTTTGACCCCGGTTTACCATATAACCCCCCCCCCACCACACACACACACACCCCACACCTACACCAAGGACTTCCATTTTGAAATATATACAGGAGCTCTGCACCTACACCAGGGACTTCCATTTTGAAATATATACAGGAGCTCTGCACCTACACCAGGGACTTCCATTTTGAAATATATACAGGAGCTCTGCACCAACACCAGGGACTTTCATTTTGAAATATATACAGGAGCTCTGCACCTACACATGCACCAGGGACTTCCATTTTGAAATATATACAGGAGCTCTGCACCTACACCAAGGACTTCCATTTTGAAATATATACAGGAGCTTTGCACCTACACCAGGGACTTCCATTTTGAAATATATACAGGAACTCTAGGGGGTCACTTAAGGGGAGCTATCTGGAAATTGAGATTTTAAAGAGCTGAGATATTGCCTGAGCACAATATTGCCAATTTTGAATTTTTATTGAATTTAAGTATTTCATCATTAATATGCTTTTTAAATTTTTCAAAAATTCCATCGGTAAGTTGGTTAATTTTGAGTTTAAACATCGCTATTTCCGCGAGAAATTCCAAGTTTTTCACACTCGCTGCGAAAGGACTGGTAGCATCAGGTCATTATGCAAATTAGGTATCTACGTCATATTAAGTAGTCAGGTTCGCTGACTGACATGTTGACATCGTACCAGGTCAATGGGAGAAACACGTTTTGAGATAACTTTTTTCCGATATTAATTTTCATAGGTGGGATAACAAATTGATTGCTAATTAATGAAAGTTACGATAAATGAGCCAATGTCATGCAATAAAACGAAATGACTTGCGATGTGGCGATGCGAGCGAAAACAATGTTGGATACGATATCTAGGCATATGACAGTATGCACGATCAATCGTGAATATGACTCACCATACCAGCGTCCAGGTCAGCAAAACCCAAGCTAAGTGTCTCCAAGAATTAATAAAAATCCAAATTATTATTATTCCAAAGCCCGGGTTTCAAAGGTATAACAGTACAAATAATATATCCAGGTATTCGTCAATACAAAATGTAGTTCAATATTCATCAAAACATGCCATGTTTTGGGCCTGCCATGTGTTGTCAAATCTTTGTAAACATAAATCCTGAACCTCGAAATTGCGTTGTCATCAATGATAATCCATTCAAAAATTTGGGTGAGACCATGGTCAAACCAAGGAGAAGCGTATCTATAAAATTCACATTTTTTTTCGAATTCCTGTCTAATTATTTATCAACATTGTGTATAATTCTCTGGAATTTTAACCCCAGAAACATCACTCATGTTCATGATGTTAGGCCTACCAAATTTAGAGACAGTGTCTCTTTTTTTCCCAGAACAAACTTTTCCAAAATATTTCTACCTCCATGTTGAATGAATTGGTCTCCACAGTGGTGTCAAGGTATCCATAAATTCCTCCTGCTTTAGTGGACAAAAAAAAATCTTGTATCAAGTACATCTGACTGTAATTATTTTTATTGGATCTATTTTTTTTTAAATATTTTTTTTGGCGTTTTATGACCAATTTCGGTATGGAATAAGGGAAAAAAGGAGGGAGAGTGGCATGGGCAGCGGAAGCGCAAGGCTGTGCTAGGGGTGAACAAGCCCCCCTCAGAGGAAGAAAGAAAGAAAGAAACATTGGCCCAAATGTATTCAAAAAGCTCCACAAAACCACCAGCACCTGAAGGTAGCTTAAAACGCGTGTAAACTATACTGAAAACCTTTTTTTCTGTCAATTTGAAGGGTCCCCCTAAAATATTAAACCTTCCGCCCTCCGGACACCACCATCCCCCTCATTTTCAATATATATATCATCATATATTTAAAATAAACATGACACAGTGTAGCAAGATGGATGCAATTGCCCTCTAAATGAATGCATAAAAACCTAGCCTCTGCTCGGGAGGACTTTGCCTCTCAACCCTAAGATCCTGGCTGAGATATAATGCCCTCAAAAATTATCATCGGATATTGTTTTTAAAAAGATGAATCTGAAGATAGTACTTAGAAAGTGCAAACCAAAGTTGATTCAAATTACCCTTCCTGATGGTAAAACCCATGCTTTCAAGATGCTTCGTCCTCTCGTGCCCTGAATTCAAACGGGTAGGCCTATACGTATTTTCGGCCCGCACCTTTCAATCTCATTTCAGTGTTTTAGAGTGCTCTATCTGTAAAATAACAACCCCTAACCCACCACCATGAGCAGGCCGAGTCAGCCC
>JXSR01S019935.1:34133-49703 GCA_000969725.1 Ophiothrix spiculata | reverse complement strand
CTGTCACTTGATATGTTGTTGTAGCAAAGAATTCATTGTTGTACATTTTAATTTACACAGCGCTTTACAAATTGATTTTTTTGAATGCTCAATTGTTCACAATTTGATGGAAATTTCATCAATTCTGCCGCTCCCGCTATATTGATATGGTTGCGCGTAGGTTCCAAGTATAATATAGCCATGTTTTAATATACAAATGTAGCCCTTCATCTGTTTTTTTTTTTTTGGTACCTTTTTTTTTTTTGAATACAGAAGTATACAATCAAATTCAGTACGACAATAATTGAATTAAATTTTGTGTGAAAATATACACATGAAATGAGAGTTTTGTTGCTAAACATTGACATAAATCTTTTATTGTTGCCTTCAATAGAGTAATGTGGCACAATGTTTATTACAATACATTTTTTATCAAAGCAACTCTATTGGCAGGTGGGAGTAACATTATACATGTGAGTAGTACTGTAGTGAATGTGGTCATATAACATTTAAAGAGACTAGCTAGAGTTTGAGCCAGGGGGGCACCCAACTTTGGTTTTGGTAGGAGTGTGCGGTCCTGATATCGGAAACCCTAGTCTAGGGAACGGAAGATTGACTCTGAAAAGAGGGTCTAGAGAATTGAAGGGACCAAAAAAATGACCCTTCAGAACTAATTTGGGCTCTGGAAGCAAAATTTTTCAAAATTTTGCTTGAAATGGGGGTCTTGGGAACTAAATTTCTAAAAATGAGGCTAGGGAACTTAACATTTTTGAAAAATAAGGCTTGCGAACTAAAGGTTGTGCTTGAAATGGGGGTCTAGGGAGCGGCAGACAAGGTGTGAAAAGGGGGTCTTGAGGGCCGCAAATACCCGTATCACCTTTCTAGGTCAGTGCGCCCCCGCCCCGGAGTTTGAGACTCAGATCATGAGCTAACCTTCGCTTGAGCTCCCTCCTCCTCCCCCAACAATCGTATAGAGAGCAAAGCATGATGGGAAGCACATACATGAGATCCTCTCTTGTATGCCCCTTGTCATGGTACATAAGGCCCTGTATCCATTGGCTGTACCCATATTCCATGTGCACTTGTCTCGTTTACTATTGTTTAAAATTGTGCTGCGCAACACACACATTAATCTTCGTTCTGCTTGGTGATCATATCAGTGGCCTGTGTACGGCAGATATTCCAATTACCTGGTGCTCACCAAGTACGAACATATGTTGATTGTTGGTGCTGCCAGGTCATAGGAATCATCTGCCGTACATAGGCCACTGATATGATCACTAAGCAAAACGAAGTTTATTGTCTGTGTTGCGCCGCACAATTTTAAACAATAGTAAACGAGACAAGGGCACACGGAATATGGGTACAGCCAATGGATACAGGGTCTAAAGGAACACTAAGGACGTGTTCACACATATTATACAAATATTGACTGCTTTGAGGGGCATTGTTTAAATTTTTTTCGTTTTATATACCGAATATATAGATTTTTGTCATCTGGTTGGTTGAAAGAATCATTGTTGTTTGTACTAAAAATGCCCCAATGGTCAATATTCGCGCTTGTATTGCTCATGTTACACTGCAGTGCAAAATATGTTGAGCTGGCCTAGTGAAAAATATGCCCCGGGCATACATGTAGTTAAATCCAAGCCCTCACTTTCAAACAATCAAAGGACATTAATCTATATATGAGGTATATTATAGTCATTAGAGCGAGACAACTTAGCAGTTGCGTTCACACTGGGACATGACGTGTGCGTTAATAATAGTGGCGCATCACTTTTGGTCACGAGCGAGACACTTTCTATATAATTGCGTTCACACTGGGATTTTGTTGAGTGCCTCACAAGCGAAAATATATTCATGACCAAATTCTTTTGTGTGAACACGTCCTTAGACTATGGACTATGATAATTTTTATACTGTACATTATCACATTGAACTTTGAATTTTGTATACCTTGCCACGCATATGAATTATTTGAAATCGCTCTTGCATGGTGTGATCACAATTTGCTTTGCAGGTTCCGTTTTGCTCGGTTTTGCTTTTCTCATGCATTGTATGTTGTGATTTCACCATACTTGGGTGTCTTGTTGCTGTGCAATATGCCACTGGTTTTTTTAACTTATATTATGCATTTTTATGTTTATTCCACAGTTTTGGTCTTTCATCCTGCCTTTTCTACGGGCTTTTAATCTATGCTGTGTAATATTCATTGATTGTGTTCTAAAATTGCCTTGATCGATTGTAGATATATCAGTTTTATCATGTTTGTTAATGTATTTATTGTAAAGCGCCTTGAGTTCATTTGATGTTATTGCGCTCTATAAAAATAAAGTATTATTATTATTATTATTAGACTAACAACTTGAAGCCATAGTACCAACCCAGGTACAGATGGGCATGAAAGTGCTGCCAAACTGGACATATTTGTATCATGGTGTACTTGGATCAATGCACGCGCGGTCAATTTTGATGCGTCCAATTCGTGACTCACGAGGCCCGTAGGGGCCGAGTGCATTGGACAGCAATTAAAATTTACCGCAATTGCATTGATTTTGGTTCATTTTACGAGCAAATTGGAATGCAAACTTATTAAATCTAATTCATACATGACAGAAAAATAATACTGTATCTTTTGTGAAAAGAAAAACGGCCTTGATGACCATCAAAGTCATAAAACTTTTCTAAACTAAATAAATCATCACCAGAAAAAAAAAATTCGTGTTACGTAAACAAAATGTCAACAGAGTCTGAGGTGGAAGAGCCGCGGTAGAGCATCCTATGTTATTTCATGAAATATTGAATGAAACATGCACTAAATGCTCGCCACGCAAACTGGAACGCCACAAGGGCAGTGCATTGTGAATTTCCACTGCACTCCGCCTACTTTGTATTCTTGTGTTCTGATTGGCTAGGTGACACGCGGAGTAAATGAACATATCTGTATGGGCGTTTAGGCTCGGGGGTACCAGGATGCAATTGCAGGTAAAATCAGGCAAAGTTTGCTTCCAAATGCTAACAAAAAAAAAGAAAGAAAAATATTGAAATAAACCACAAATAAGTAGACTTAAACTTCCCTATTTAAGAAATGCTTTAAATTCTAAGTCAGTCACGTCTCCATCCAGCTCAAGCTGCCCTAGCTCCTTCCACCCATCAGTCAATCAAGCATCTTATCAAGCGATCACATCAAGCCATCCAAATAATGCAAAGACTTGAATTATCAGTTAGTCTTCTTCCTTGGATAGTCCGCATAAATGCCACCCAGCTCCAATGCAACTTGCATGCAATTACCGGCTTATCTGATCACAGCTCTTATAGATCTATGTTTAGTGTTCCACTTTACTTTTGTACTAATTGTATTTGCCAAGATTCTTCGATGAGAATGACAACTTTTTGCTTTTTAAACAAATAGCTAGACATAGCGTTTAGTGATTAATCAGGAAAATTTGAAAGGGAAGGCAAAAGCATTTTTCATGATTTTTCTGGTACATGGGATACCTTTCCCCAGAAAACCGATTCGATTTGTGTAGCTCAAAAATAAAATTCAGTCAATTATAACACTTACTAAGTAAAACCAAAACAGACAAGGGTTAACCAATTTCAGGCTTCTAATTTCTCAATTTACTTCTTGTTCCTCATCCAATTTCAAATGTGAAAGTTTCCTCTTTTTTTCATTTTTCTTGTCCTGCCCTTTCTCCTGTTGAGAACGCACAGGCAGATTTTGAAGTCCAGAAATTGACCGAAACGAGGTTGGGAACAGCCAGGGGTAGAATACCCTACTCTTTACGATACTGGCTGCAATTACATAAAGGTAACGACTCTTCTGTACATGGGACTGAAGGCTTTACGTCCCCTCCGAAGGACAACAATCTCTCATGAAATATTTACCCAACTCTTAAATACTTAATGTGAGGAGCTACCAACAAGTCAGATTTACGTCTCAGCTAAGATTCTGAGATTTCATTCCAGCAAGTTCCCTCACTGAGAATCGAACCTGGGCACAGTATGTGTGAGTCGAGATCACTAACCAACACACTACAGCGCCCCCACGTTAACATAAAATAATGCAATACTTCCGGTTGAGCACCGGGGATGAGAATGTGATTGGAACCACTACACCTTTAAAGGTGGAGCTCTGTAATTTTGAAACAGCATCTACCGATGCTTGGCTGAGTTAACCATCTTACTACTCAGCAGCGGCTCGTTTACCTACTCTTTCGAAATGCGGCAGAGATATTTCAGCTCTAACCAATGCACCTTTAAAGAGATGACTGATAAATAATTAAGCACAATTTTCTGTAAGCAAGTAGGATTATCTTTAGTTTCATCAAAAATCATCCTATCGTCCTCTGTAGTTAAGTAGAAGAAAGCTGCTCAGGGCCAAATCAAAAAATATTTTGTTTGTTTCATCAATACATGATTCTTTTCAGATCTATCTGTTTTCATATATGTATGAGTTTCATTCAAAATTTTATGTATCAACATCTGTATTACAATATAGAGCGAAGAGAAGGTGTCTTTCCCCCCGGTGGGGGGGGGGGTTCTTACTGACAAATGGTATACAGGGATGCTCAAAGGTTTAGAGGTGCATTTTCGTAATTTTTGGTATATCAATGGGTGGGTTTTCATTACAGACCCAATGCGCCCAATTGCAAAATTGGGTGTATTTAGGAAAATTTTGCAGAAAAAGCACCCAATTTTACCAAATTTGGGTGCTTTTTCTAGAAAAATGGTATAGAGATGGGTCACAAAATCATGATTTTTGAGGTATAGAGATGGTCAAAATTCTGAAGTTTACTTTGAGCCTCCCGGTACAATTTTTTTTAAGACACCCCCCCCCCGGGTCTTTCCAACCACCAGACCAAAGCACAGGGAATAAATATATGAAAAAATAAATGGAAAAGAAGGTGGAAAGAACGTTACAAGTGAGCTACGCCATAATTAGGTCAATCACTTTTAAAAATTGTCGAAAATAAAAATCATCCAAATAACGCCATCTATGTTTCAAGTTGAAGTACATTCAATTTGTTATCTGTACTGTAGTGTTTGTTGGGCATGCCTTCAATTCATTATCCACACGGTGGTGTGTGTTGAGCATACGTTTGGTTTCGAAACTCGTACGTTTGAGGTATAGTAGGATCTAAACGTCGATTTGTGACAAGGTCATTAGATTGTTACCAAAAAACAACAAATAAACACAATATAATTCTACAAAGCCTTCAGAAATCTTGATAATACTTGTCAGGGAGTTTATTATCAGATGAAATCCATGGATACATCCTTTTAAGTCTTATCTTAGTCTTATTGATTTATTATTTATGCCATTTAGCTTCCAGTTTAAATGGACTTGACGTCATATTTACCAATTGGAAAAAAGTTTTTTTGGAATATGCATGGTTTTGTATCATCAGAAATATTTATCTGGTTCAATGGTCCAGAATTTCTTCTATCAGGCTCAAAAATAGATACTCTTCAAACACTTTCATCCTTCACGGGCAACAGACGATCACTTTTCTATTTCAGGAAGATATGAATATCTCCAATCAATTTTGGCTTAAAGATGCTTACTTTTTCTGTTACGGCAATTTGTTTAAATCGGGATCCCAAATTTATTTTTGGGCTACACAAATTGAATTGGTTTTCTGGGGAAAGGTATCCAATGTACCAGAAAAATCATGAAAAATGCTTTTGCCTTCCCTTTCAAATTTTCCTGATCAATGACTTAACACTATATATAGCTGTTTGTTTAAAAAGCAAAAACTTGTCATTCTCATCGTAGAATCTTGATAAATACAATTAGTACAAAAGTAAAGTGGAACACTAAACATAGATCTATAAGAGCTGTGATCAGATAAGCCGGTAATTGCATGCAAGTTGCATTGGAGCTGGGTGGCATTTATACGGACTATCCAAGGAAGAAGACTAACTGATAATTCAAGTCTTTGCATTATTTGGATGGCTTGATGTGATCGCTCGATAAGATGCTTGATTGACTGATTGATGGAAGGAGCTAGGGCATCTTGAGCTGGATGAAGACGTGACTGACTTTAAGCAGGATTTAAAGCATTGCTTAAATAGGGAAGTTTAAGTCTACTTATTTGTGGTTCATTTCAATATTTTTCAAATATATTCTAAAACTAAACTATCTTTTTGCTATTTGTTTAGCTTTGTCTATTCTTTTAGGTTAGAACATTGTTAAAGGATGGAAAAAATAGGCCTATTGTTGGTTAATCTTTTAAACAATAACCCTAACTCTTAAACACTTAAAAACTATTTAAGGCTCAATATACCATTCAAAAATTTCCTGTATCCTCCGGGATTCGAACCCCAGGCCTCTCGCATTTCGATCCAATATGTCCAGCTATGGCAAGCCTCCGAGTACAGACACCGTCTTTTAAAATTTTCAGAGGAGCATTAAAAAGCTCTTCTTGGCTCCTTGAGAAGAGCTCTAGAAGAGCTTTTTAAAAGCTCTTCTCAGTTTTTTGAGATGAGTTTTTTTCCAACTATGAACTTGCAGAAGTGAGTAACTATTAGCATATGCGATGTCCCATGACATGTTGACCATATTGTAATGAAAATAGGGTATGCCCTCCTTAAAGTAAAAGCATGTAATTAAAGCAGATTATTTTCATTTTTTTTACCCTCTCGGAAGCCCAATAACTTTTGTTTACTGACTCTAGTACTTCAGACATTTTTCGTAAGCATGGCAAGTGAGTAAGCTTAAGCCTTACACAGACCTGTCAAATTTGGCCACCTCCGACCAAAGCTCACGATCTCAGCACTTCTAAAACTACTAATGAACATTATTTCAATCAAAATTACCTCCACTATTTGTTGTGATGTGTTAAAATGTCGGAAATGATCCAAGAAGTAGAAAATATTTGTGCCAAAGAAAGCCGACGATCATGACGATCAGTTTGTTTTGATTTTCACGGCAGATTTTTGGCACTCAAAAACATGAGTTTCTCAAGATTGTGAGCAAATTCTGAGCTTAAAACCACTCCAAAATGTCAGAATACATACCTCTAAATCTAATGTAATTTAATTATGTGGAATTATATATAAAAAAAAAGATTTACTTTGGCATTGCAAGGGAGTACACACCGCATACTTAGGTAAATGGTACGCACCGAGCTAGAAATAACCTCAAATTCTATTGGCTGAAAAATTGTGTTGTGACTGTGAAGAACCAATCACGATACTTGTACGATAATATCCGCTAGCGTTTGCTCCAGGAACCAAACTACAACAGTCACGATGTTTGCTGAAACTGCGAAAGTATAGTGTTCCGCGATCATTTACCAAATGTTGGTAAATTATAAATAGACTTTTCGCTGGAGCTCGCTGGGTTGCCAGTTCATTTATATACCAGTATACGAAGACTGAAAAACTCTGGTCAGTTTTGATCAAGGCGCGCGATAAATCACTCCGAGTCCAATCATTTAAGACGCGCAACTGTGCGCGATCGCTCTCGCGCGCCTTAAAAGACAGTGTCTGGAGTATGGCCTGCCATGGCAGCACTTTCGTGTCCATCTGTATCCCCATCTTTGACGTATTTGGCGAATTTCTTGATTTTTGCTTGTTGGATTTTGTTGGACTAATGCGGGTTAGGTTTCTGGGAATTAATTCTACCAATACCATACTCACAGCGTGAGTGCAGGCATTCAAAGTCCAATTTCACCTTATCCAAAACTTGTTCCCCACTCACACTTTATTTTGGTTCCCAAAACTTGAAACTGCTCCCTTCAAATATTTTATCTAACTTCAAGGGAAAAAAATGAGTGTTAAGCTTTAGCAACGTTTTGCTGGCATGTACTCTTTAACGAAGTTAGCGCTCGTTGTTTTGATTTTCACACTTTGGGCTTTAAATCTAAATACCATAATAATCCCTCATGTCAAATTCCTAATTCATATTCCAACAAATTCACGCAAGTTTGTTCCCACATGAACTATGTACTGTAATCTGTACTGTGATGATCATTGATTATGTCATAGAATAAATAGCACGTCTTATATCGCACCTTGATATGTATGTCATCATTGGGGCTATATAGCCTAAGTTGCCTAAGCCCTCGTCTTAATCTGCCATGATGTCACTAATAAGGTCAAGTCGGGATTTAGGCCTTAAGCAGCGACATTGAGTCTACTCCTGATCAACGGAGATTTCCCTCAGGATCATCCCCACTAATTCTCTCCGACTCCAGGATTCTTGTGTGTGTGTGTTAGCTGAAACATTTTTTGTATTTTCTCTGCATGTAGAATGTATTTCAAACCTGGGAAGGGGGGGTACTAAGTACAAATGGGGACGTGTCGCTAATTCTGGTAGCAAAATAAGGCTCTCTGGTATTTCAATCGGTGCTTTTTCTTTGCAAAATGTCGTATTTTGATGGGTTCATTTTTTATATTTTTTTTTTAAATTTGCTCCAAATGGTGCAAAATTTTCTAAAATATGCGCCAAATGATGTAAATTTTGACATTCTCAAATCTTAATATAATTTTGCCAAAATAGTGCAAATTTGGGTAGATGAAATGTGTTTTTTTTTTTTTAATTATATTTGACTCAACATTTGGGAGATTTGGTATATGGATGGGTCCCTTTTTCTTGAAAACTGGTATTTTGATAGATGGCTTTTCAATTTTCCCAGAGGCCTGCACGTCCCTATCCAAACCAAATTTGATTCCCCCCCCCCCCAGGATTCCAAATTTAGCAAAATGTATGCAGGGAGGCAGTTGCTATAAAACAATATAATTTTGTAATTTGAAATTGTCCAGGTTTTTTCGAGGGTTTGAACTTTGAAATGTTAATGTTATTGTGCTAGTTATAGTTTATAGAATAGTTTTCATGACTATTGTAAGGGACCATTCACAAACACTTGTTGGGGTTCTGATGCAAAAAAAAATGATCACAGAAAAATTTAGGGGCCCTACTTTTCGACCTCAAAAAATTTAAAGGCCCCCCCCCCACCCGTTTTTGCAACAAAAATTAGTGGTCACCCGGATAGAAAAGCAAGTTAACTCAATTTTTACCAGAAAATTTGTGGTAATTTTTAAAGGCCCCCCCCCCTCCTTACGAGGGTGTAAAATTAAAGAAAAGTCCCCCTTTTTGCATCAGGGCCCCTAACAAGTGTTTGTGAACGGTCCCTAAGGTGCATTCATAGCACTGAACACTCTATAAATGTTTTATACGTTGTGAGAAAATCAAGTAATCACCAGTGCACCACAAACGTACTGAGATTGCTCAAAATATAGGCCTAAATATACACATCGCTAGGATACCGACCAATCAACTCCAAATTGGTTAGTGTATGGTTGCCTCTTTGATCAAAATGGAAAGGTGTAAGATCAAATATAAAGAGATGGGGTCCAGCGTGTAGAACTAAATAGGTCGAATAAAAACAAATGGTTTCTTATCACCAGCCTCCTTTTTAGAAGATTTTTCAATTTTTTTTAATTATGTAAATGTTTCAATGATAATTTATTTAAGAATATTTTTCAAAAAAGTGAAACTTATTCTACAGTTTTGCAAAATGTGTAATAAAGCATTTCAGGGGGTTTTGTGATCACCATAGGGTCCAGTTCTCAAGCAAATAGAACAGATCTCTTTTTGATGTCATTTGGCATGCTGAACACCCGGGGTTGGGGGGGGGTGGGGTGTTATTACATTGACGAGACGTTGTTGCATTTGACATTGTCATTTTAAAGGGAGTAAGAATCACTGATTGATATAAGCATTGAAAGGGTTACCTGATTTTGAAGATCAAGCTTTAAATTGCTTAGGTTATAATTAGATTGCAGTATTTGAAGTTTTGGCGCATGGACGAAAATCAGATTGAGACTTAGGGAAAAAGTTCACCATGCTTCTAAATCGCACATCTGTCATCCACAACTGATCCCATTTTGAATCCAGCGTAGAAAAGTCTGCTTAATGTCAGAGAAAATAAGCGGGGTATATGGGGATCAGAATCCTGTCTCTACTACTTGGAGTAGCTTGCTAAACTTGGTGAATAGTTTGCAACTCTCGAGGAATAACTGTAGATTTCCTTAAATCATTATCCAATGAAGGAAATGGTTGGTTGATATAAGGCCTAAAAAAATTGTTTGATTGGCGTAAAAAAAAAAAAAAATGGTATCTAGGTTGGATTATTTTAAAAGTCTATAATATGTTTCACGTACAAGAACACAAAATATACGACACATATGGTGGCATTTCATGAGATGGGTCAAAAATGTGTTACATGGTCATAATGGTCAAAAAAACAATTGTTTGATATGATGTTAATATTATTGATCTCTTTCAATTCAAGTAACCTTTTAGCCAAATATCACTTTTGTTTTGGCATAATGAGCTAATTAATGGTTAATTACTCCATAGACGGCAATGCAAACTGTAATTTTCAAATGCGTTTTTCTCAAAATTGCCTGTTTTTACTAAAGCAAGTCATAAATTGGAATGATTAATGGTAAACAGTTCATTTTTTCAGGATATGTTCTAAACACTTTCATAGTTAATTTGATGCATTAAACTTGAAACAGACCCCTTAGGGTCTTGGTGTTGATGACCTTCAATTAATTAGAGGGGGCTATACAAGGGGAGAAAATGGTGATGTTTCAGATCATTCTGCCCTAATTCTCATTTGATGCAGCTTGATCCTCTGAACATTTTGACACCAAATTTGTCAAAATCGGACAAAAAATGAGAAGGTGCTGCCCAAAAAACTGATCGAGGGGCAAGGGGGTCTGAGGAAGGTCTAAAAATGATAAATTTGCCAATTACTGTAATTATATACCGAATTTTAGCCATGTTGGTGACTATATGTACGTATTTGAGGTCACAGAATCCATTTGTGAATGTTCCAGCAGTGTCAAACCTTCCAAAATGGCGATATTGTCTCAATTTGGGTATCTACCGCATCCGTAGGCACCGCATCCTTAGGCACCACCACCCTTGTACTGCCCAGTTCAAACCATTGTCTCTCTTAAATTATGTAACCCATGAACGCCAAATTACTGTCACAAATAGCAGGAAGTGTAAGCTTTCAAATGAGACATTAAACAAGTCTATAGGCCAAGGAATAGTAAATTTACATCAAATTAAGTCCGAGAACCCACGAAAAAATGTAACAACACCACCTTTTTAGCATACCCACCTAATGACATGCCATCATATACAAAAACATCTTTACTTTTTCTGTAACACATCTTTTGTCATTTTGAATGTCCTGCCCTGCAAGCCACCATGCACCATGAATGTCCTGCCCTGCAAGCCACCATGAATCGATTCCCATCAAATTGGGATTTGGAGGTTTCTTACCGTGCACAAAAAAATAAAAATAGGGTCTGTCAGGTTACGCCAATCAAACATTTTTTTAGGCCTAAAGCCAAAAAAAATAAATTGTTGTGTTGCCCTCAAGTGGGATTTCTGAAAAATTGAGTCGGTCGGTCGGAAAATATTTTTTTAAAAATCCAGCTGAAGTATATGGGTGCATTTTCAAAATATTTTCTCAAAAAACACCCAATCTGAGCAAAATTGGGTGCTTTCCCGACCCTAATATTTTTTAAATAACATAACAATTATTTTTGGGCCTAATGGGAGGAAATAAACCTGCTGCTTGTTTTGTCAAACAAGATATTGTTTCTAGTAGATGTTCCTTTTCAAATAATTGCTCCCCCCCCAACATTTCATAACAAAATATTTTTTACATTGATAAACTTACCAATTTTGGTTTACAGTGCAAGCAGAAAGTCAATGAAGTTGCAGTCCCGGAAATAAATCCAAAATTTTGCACCATGGCGGGTTAATTTAATTTACCTAAATAATTTGCAACACGCTGGTTTATAATTAATTACCTCAATTGTAGGTAGTGTCCAACTACAACAATTGTGTGTAGATGGTTGAAATCTGTCATAAAAAAATGCCCCCTTGTGGAAACATTTAACACCAGAGACGTTTAGTGGAAACACCACAGGAATAATTTTCAGTATTTATTAATTGAACTTTGTGTATATTGATCTTCTCTTTTCAGATAAAATGCTACCAGTACATTGTGTGATAGAACCAGTAGACGTAATAATCAAGAAAGACGACGAGTGTCAGAAACCCACAGAAGGCTACGCCATCGTTCCCAGTACTCTACTTCTTAATGACCTCGTAAGGGTTGCTCTCGATAAACTAGACTATTCCCTGGATAATGTACACAATGCAAGTGGTAAGATATATCGGCCATTTAATTTTCACATAATCAATTTAAACCTATCCTCACAAGATATGTTTTAGCCCATACTAGCAGGTCCCTTTTCCTGAAAACTTAGGCCCGGTCCAGACTCCACTATCGTATAGAATATTTTGCTTAGAATATGGTAATTAAGAATATAGCAATGGTATCCAGAATGACCTCATCTCGGCCAAATTTTGCAGAATGTTCACACTTCCTCTGGGTCAAGTTTTAACCCCCCATACATATACCCTTACCTTCCATCAATGTAAGTGACCCCCACCCCCTATACATATGATGTGCCACATTGAAATAATGGTACATGTTGGCAGTCGTATTAAGGCCAAGAAAGAAAAAAAAGGTTTGTTTCAGAAACCATTTGCAAAAATGCTATGCGGTATGCGATATTTCTTTTTTTATTTTTTGCGCTCTAAAATTTTTGATTGCCCAACTTTATGTGTGTAAAGTGCCCAGTTTCTAAGTACGATCCTGCGTGTTTTAACTATGGGAAGTCTTGACAATTGAAATAAAATGTAAAATTCAAGGTAAAATTGCAACAGCAACTCGGACGGCGGTTGATTGCTGGATTACTCTCGATAAAAAAGGAGAGAGAGACCAGCGCGTAGCTCTACACGCTAAATTCATTTTCACATAGCAATGCACGCAGGTTTCTGAGACAAACCCCTTTTTTTTGCCCAATTACAAGATAATTTATTAGACCTCAAGAATTGACCATTCTTAAGATTGAAGAATAATACAACATTTTCCTACAAAATGCTCCTAGATTAAATCATCAGATTGTGTTCCAGGTGAAGAGATTTCAAAAGATAAAAATGAATATATCAATTTGTGAGTAATAAAGGAAATGACACATATCTCTTCATTTTCTCCATTATCAATAATTTTACCGTCATCTTATTCACACAACATCTGCATTATATGACCGGTACCCCCAGGGGAGGGGTAACTGGGTATTATGAATGGGTAATTACCCACGTTACCAAAAAGTAGAACTGGCCAGTTCCTTTGCATCCCATTTAGTGACCAAGCAGCAAGCGTGCGCCGCGAGCCGTTCAAGCTGAGTCGCAAGCGACAGCATTATCCGGTTACTGGGGGTTACCCACGTTACCAAAAGGTAGAACTGGCCAGTTCCTTTGCATCCCATTTAGTGACCAAGCAGCAAGCGTGTGCCGCGAGCCGTTCAAGTTGAGCCGCAAGCGACAGCATTATCCGGTTATTGGGGTTGTCTAGTGGATTATGCTCTTAGATAGAGATGGTCAATGTATTCTCACACTACAGCTGAGCGAAACGCCTTTTTCAGTCCAGTGTATTTTTGGCCCTTTTCAAAAAAATGTATACATTTTTTAATATTTCCAAACTATATAGTAAAAATATGAAATCCTGAAAATTTCATGATTATTGGAAAAACAGAAGTAATTAAAAAAAATTATTGAAAATGTCATAGCTCAAGTTTTCACAAATACAAAATCAGTGGCGACACGAATATTCAATAAGATTTACGCCCGGGAAGTTATAACACAGTATGGGAATTTTCACTCTGTCAATAAAAAGGATTACCACTCATCTGCATTGATCTTGCCTAATGTTACTTGTTGTTATTGATTGGTACATTTTCGTATTGGGCTTCATTTTCTAAGCGAAGAGAATTTTGCAGTTTAACAACACAGGTTACTGCTAGGCGAAATCTCAGGGCAATTCAAAAGCGTGGAGAAATTAATTTCGAACAGAACTCGGTTTATTTTCGAAGTTTTTTAGAGTATAACATACACAATGTCATTAAATCGGATGCTATTTTAAAGAAGGCTTACTACAGATTTTAAATGTTCAAAAATAAATTATTCAAATACCTTAAAAGAATTGGAAAATTGATTTTTTTCTGTCTAAAAAATGGAAATAATTTCCAAATTAGAGAATTCACATATCAGAATGACCGTATTTTGAAGACAAATCTAAAAAAGTCAACTTGAAATCATATAGATAAAGCACTATCTAGGAAAGCCGAATATTTTATCGAAATTTACAAGATTTCAGTATAGGAAAATACGTATAAACATTTTTCGCAAACATGGTATAGTCTAATAGGGGGTAGTTGACTGAATTGTGTGTTTTGATTTGTGTTTGTATCATAAAAAGGATTACCTTCAGGCTCAAACGATAATTGAATTGATTTATTAATAAAGTGTGAACTATAAACAAAGTAATATACGTAGTATTTATTATATTTGTAAAATGCATTTACTTTAAGTTTACCAATATGAACATGGGTATATTTTATTTATCCCTATTGCAACGAATGGAACGGTCCCTTTCAGCATGTTGAGCATGCGCATATGACATTTTTATGGACTTAGTTTTTTTCTTGAAAAAGAATGAAAAATGGCCCTACTTCAAAAACTTTTTGCTTTTTTTCAATTTTTCTTTCAGAATCGTGTTCAGAGTGTAATTATCTTCATTTTAATGTATTATTTGTCACAAGGGGTTGTTTATTTTTATTTAGCCGTGTGTCGCCATCAATCACCCAATAAGTGCTAAATGTGACTTCTGCTGTTTTTGACCCCAAATTATCAAAATATCCTGACTAATTGATTTTTTTGTTTCTTGTTGCTGAGGTAGAACACCGGCTCTACAAAACATATCAAGGAAAATCAAGGTGTTTCACATTTGTTTTGGCACTTAAAATTGCCCTCGGAAATTCGATTTTTACCGTTGGCGTGTTGACCATCTCTATCTTAGATGATGGCCCAGTTACCAAAAACAGGCATGATTATCTTCAGGTTTTTGCCTGAATTCAGGTAAAAATGCTTGGATCTTCACTGTACAAAAGTATTGGGAAACTCACATTTTAAGGCAAATTCAGGCAAAATTACAAAAAGCCATAACCATCCCTGCAAAAAGGTGAGACCTGGACAGGTCTCGAGACTTGCAATTTAGGGTATCAAAATCGACCTGGTACTCTTGCAAGTCTCACATAGGGTGTCAAATTTGTCTCTGACAGGGTATCAAACTAAGAAATAATGGTTGAACAACTGACAAAGGTGCTTTAAATTGCCAATAAATGTGCTTCAGATACCTAGAAACAATTCTTAAAAGTGTTTAAATTTTGTAGTTACATTCTATAGATGATTTCTTGTAATAATATTTTCATCATATTTGTGTACTGTCTCAGATAGGGTATTCATTTGAACAGTTATGGTCTCGGGTAGGGTATCCATTCGAACAGATATATTGTAGAATTATGGTCTCAGATAAGGTATTATTTCATCCATTTTTACGAAATTTTCGTCTCACATCTCGTCTTAGGAGCATTTGGAACTCAGGTGGTTGGTTACCCGGCCACAAATATCAGTCCCCCCCC